>CM035161.1:20526302-20792065 GCA_020205615.1 Panax quinquefolius
GTTGTGTGAACATGAGAGAGAATAGTGTAGGGGTGAATTTGATTTGGTAGGAAAGAAATATGAGTCTTTTAGATTAAGTTGGAAGAATTAAGTTAGAATGAATCCGAACCGTCTCATCATTTTTATTCGAATGAAAGATTCAAAATGGGTTACATTTTATTATATAAATAATTAATTATTCATAAATAATACTACTGAGAATCACAATAATGACAATAGAATATTTTCGGAAGAGAGACTTTTGATAAGAATTTCTCCTTCTTGACGACGAATTAGGTGGCCAAACCTCTCCTCGATGTAACTTTTTAGGCATTCTTAATAATGCTATCTAATAATATTATTCAAATAATATGAATTATTGATCCGATAATGGGAAATATTATGCGGTGACTATTATTGAAACAACAATAATATAAAATATCAACGCAACAATTATTGAATCGATAAAATAAAATATTGAATAAAGAATTCTCGTAATAATTATCGAGTAGTGTCTTCACGTAAAAATCAATAATTCAAAAATACTTGTATGTAATACGCCATCGTCAACTTTGTGCAACCACGCCAGATATTCTTGTATTTTAACCAATGGCAGATATTAACAAATATGTTATGATGAATTCTGTAGTTATTTATAAAAACTCAAACTTGTCGTTTTCTTCATCCGGTTATTAGTCCGCATACTCATAAATTATACTTGGCCCCTACGAATATTTTTTCGATAATGAGAATATTCCACGTACAAAACGAATATTCCCCAAAAAAATAAATATTTTATAACCACTTCTTTATTTTAAAAAATTTCGCACATTTCACCCATAACTAAAGCGATTATATCAAATTAATTCCTTATTATTTCAAGATAATGAATATAGGAAATTTAATTTTATTTATAATAAGTTAGAGGTCTTACTGAGTTGAAATTTCACCCTTTTCTTTCTTCGTTGTTCTTCTTAAAATGAGAATATAAATTTGGACTAATCGGGAATGGATTAATGCGACAGGATGGTTTTGTTTTAGTAGTCTCCATTATTATGTGAAATAGTGTGATAATAATTGTAATAATATTTAATTTGAGTGTGAATATTATGCAGAAACAAATATTCAATTAAAACTTCCACTATCAGATTGTATTATATTTTGCTTTCAACAGTATAATTAAGTTTGTATTTGTATTTTAGTATATATATATGTGAACTCGTAATAGGTGATGATATCTATTTTTGGGCGTCATACTATGATATAACAGATTTCGGAGTTTTTCACTAGTACAAGCTTCAGCTCAAATACCCTAAACTATCTGACATATTCTACTTTGGTGATTCACCTTTAAATTTTTTCAATTAGATGATTGAACTATTAGTTTTTTTTTAATTTGATCCAATTGAAACCGCTACGTCGAAATCATTGACGTATTATTTATTCGTATGGCGTGAAGCGGTGATCGTATATAAAAATATTTTTTTATTTTGAGATTTAACATTATTGATATATTGAGGGGTAAAGTTGTCAAATCACTTTTATCTTTCATTAAATTAAACCAAAATAAAACAACAAATAAATAACATAGGCATCTCTCTTGATCCGGATCTGATTTCTCGTTATTTCTTCGTTCTTTCTCATTTCTGAATTCTCATTCGTAATATGAAAAGATCTTTACTTGACTTTTTCGTCGACGACGTCGTAAGGGAAGTTTGGGACCCAGAAATTAATGAATTGAGCTTCTGAATAACTTTTTTCTGGTGGGTTTGCTCTTCGGCGAAGGTGGTTTCCTTTTCAATTGTCTTTCCTTATATTCACTTTTGTAATAGTTATCGCACCATGAGTACCAGAGCTGAGAAAGTATATGGTGACGCCATAAGTATCAAAGTTGAGGGAAACCTTAAAGAAATAGGATGGGTGGGCCTTAACCTATCTCTGCTACGTACATATTGATTCCGTTCACTTGTATGTTTTTGGTTGCTTTATTATTTTAGTGGAATCAGTTTGGTGTTGTATTGGTTTTCGCATATTATTTTTCGCTTGATTTGGGATGGACTTGGATTTGACGTTTCCATATTAGTTTGATTTGGGATTTTTTTCTGATTTCAACTGATTTGATGTTTCCCCCTTTGTTGTTTGCTATTATATTGTTGTAATCTGATTTTTTGGGGTGTTCTATTTCACCAGAGTTTCTGGTTTTATGTGTGTATATTGTTCATCTTGTTCGTAAATTAGGTTTTGTTGTTTGGTTATTCCATTTCAGCTTGATTCAGTGCTTGTTGCTTATTTAATCTGTTTTAACTGTTGTGGTGTTCCTTCTTCATGATATTGTCGTACTCTAGTCACGGTGGGCGTAAATTTGATTATGTCTAATTATTTTTTGTTCCTCCAAGTTTTGGGGTGTTATATAATCTGTTTTTGGCTGTTGTTGTGACGCCTCCAAAATAGATATACAACACCCATTCTGAGTCGCCAAATACATGATACAGAAACAACTACAACTTTATTAATACAATTATCGTGCAAAATACGACAACACATTAATCGTGAGTTTAAAATAAATATTGTCTTCTGCATAATATCAACACTCAAATAAGTCCTCATTACAATTATTGATACACTATTTTACAAAATAGTGAGGACTACTAAAACGACTTTCTAGAACCTTCATTCCATACCCCGACTAAGTACTCGCTACATTCTCGCCTCCCCGAAAGAAAAAATGGAACAAAAAGAAAAGGGTGAGCTCAACTAGCCCAAGAAAGAATATTACGACTAAGATAACATAGAAAAATTATCGTTAGTCTCAACAGGGAAAAATCTGATAATAATACAATAGACAACAAGTTTTAAATCAATATTCGTGGCGAAATAATAATTCATTAGAAGAGTTCGTAGAGAATGAAATCTACTTTCTTCTATGAATTTAAAAAGTTATCATCAATATTTTATCCTCAGAACATCAATCAATATTCATCTTGAATCAAATATTCATCTTTGCAGACTAATGTACAAAAGATATTCATCACTTAATTCATGTTCATCTCAACACTGCACATCTTTTGCACTACTGGTAAAGATATTCATAAGAAAATCAACCATCTTTGCACTACAAAGTAAAAGATATTCAAGAATATCATCATTTAGGGACCGAGGATGATGAAAAATATTTTAAAGAAAACGAATCCAAAGAAACAAAAGAACAAATAATAAGGATTCGTGACTTTTAAATAAATCAAAGTTCAAAAATACTTCATAAATAACCATAAGTGAAGTAAAATTCAAGAATGATCAAAACATGGATACAATCAAAGCTAGTATCCATAATAGATATTTTGACGAAAAAAACGAAAATTTAATTTTTCCGTGAATAGTATCATAATAGTGAATAAGGATAATGTGAATAGTCATGTAGATACGTGAATAAGAACCCTCAAATAACTAAAAGACAAGAATTTCACAAGAAAAATCTTACCAATATTTTAAGCGTAATGATATTGAAAGAAATAATATCATTTATAAAAAAATAACATCCCTTCTCGAAAAAAGATAGATTTTGACCTGAATATCGGATATAGTCTTCAAGGAACTTCAGACCGATAAAGAACACTCAAAGTATCAAAATACTCACAAGAATACGCCGATAATATAGAGAGAGAAGATTTTAGTTTTGATGTGATTTTCAATTCTAACCCAAGACCTTATTTATATAGAAAATGCTTACAACACCAAAAGCAGAAAATTTAATAAAATATTAATATATTTTTAAAAATTCTACGCACACACTTTCTTAGATTGAAATCATCAACCACACAAGTGGGCTCCCCTCACCAAAATAAAAAAAAACGTTTTTCTTAAAAATAATAATTAAAACTTCAAAAATCAATTATTCTGGAACTTCGGAACTTCAATAATTCATAATAAATAGCCCTTTTATCAAAAAAATTCAAATCGTATGTTCATTCTATATGAAATTTAATTCTCTACAACTTTGCAGAAGAAAGTTTTTCCAAATTCTAAACAAAAATTGACCGAAATCCATATACGGACGATTTTACATGCTATAATCAAATTTCAGTCAATAAATAAGGTCCACAAACATGAAAAACATGTTTTAAATATTTTTAATAACAAAAATACTCTTCCTCCTCATTTATTCATATATCCCACATTCATTGTAAAATTATCACCATTATTATATTATTATAATATAATAATATATTTAAATAAGTTATTTTATCAGAAAAAGATAAAATATTTATTTTCAACAATTGTCACATTAAAAATTTTCCATCTATATCCACATAAAATAAATATTTTCCTCATCATATAAATCAATAATTAATTATTCATAAATAATATTACAAAATCACAATATCGACAACCGTGATAGTTCTCCAGAAAAGAGGGGCTTTTCAATAAGGATTTCTCCTTACATCGGGCAATGCAATTAGGTGACCAAACTTCTCCTTAGATGTAACTTTCTAGACATTATCAATAATGTTATATAATAATATTATTCAAATAATATGAATTATTGTCTGATAATGAAAAATATCGTGTAGTGACAATTATCAAACAACAATAATATAAAAATATTAACGTAGCAATTATTAAATTAATAAAATAAAATATTGAATAAGAATTACTATAACAATTATCGAGTAAGGCTTTCACGTAAGAATCAATAATTGGTGCAATCACCGTGCTTCTTGTGTTTTAACCAATTTAGTATTTCAACAAGATAATCTGTGAATAACTACGCCATTATTTATAAACAACTTATATTTGTCGCTTTCTTCATCCAATCGCTTTCCGTTATGGGGCCCACACAAAGTCGCTACTGTCATTGCATTTAATATTCCCCGACAAAGAGAATATTCCACGACCAAACGAATATTCCCCACAAACAATGAATATTTTATAACTACTTGCTTATTTGAAATATTTGCGTATTTTACCCATAACTAACCACATTAATCAAATCAACCCTTACTATTGCAAAATAATAAATAGAAAAAATTTAATTTCATTAATTATAAGTTGGGGTCTTACAACCTCCCCTCCGTATGAAATTTCATCCTCGAAATTGACGTACGTACCTGGTGTTTCGAAAAGGTGAGGATACCTCGCTTTCATTTTCGTTTCCAACTCTCAGGTCATTTCCTCTATACCATGATTCCTCCATAAAACTTTGACTTGCGGTATGACCTTTGTGCGTAAGACCTGCTTCTTCCTATCCAAGATCTTAACAAGTACCTCCTTATACGTTAAGTCTTCGGCTATCTCATCCGGTTCTAACTCAATAACGTGGTTCAGGTCTTTCACATATTTATGAAGCACAGATATGTGAAAAATATTATGAACACGAGACATGCTTGGAGGTAACGCGAGTCTATAGGTCACATTTCCTACTCGGTCAAGAATCTGAAATGGTCCAATAAATTATGGATTGAGCTTTCCTCTTTTCCCAAATCTTGTAACTCCCTTCCATGGAGCCACACACAACAATACATGATCCCCAATACTAAATTCCACGTCCTTTCGATGAAGATCCACATAATTCTTTTGTCGATCTTGTGCCATTTGTATACGTTGTCGAATCATTTGGATCTTTTCTGTAGTAATACGTACCAACTCTTGTCCCAATAATGTTGCTTCACCCACCTCATCCCAACATACTGGAGAGCGACACTTTCGTCCATATAATGCTTCGAATGGAGCCACACCTATACTTGCCTGATAACTGTTGTTGTAGGAGAATTCCACCAATGATAAATACTTATACCAACTCCCTTTGAAGTCTAGGACACAGAGTCTTAATAGATCTTCAAGAGTTTGAATAGTCCTCTCTGATTGTCCATCCGTTTGAGAATGGTATGTCGAACTGAATCATAAATCCGTCCCTATAGCTTTTTGCAAGCTAACCCAAAATCGTGAAATAAATCTTGGGTCACGATCTGAAACTATGGATACTGGCATGACATGCAATCTCACAATCTCATTTACGTATATACGAGCAAGACGTTCAAGGGAATAAGTCTCTCGTATCGGCAAGAAATGAGCAGACTTGGTTAATCTATCAACAATAACCCAAATAACATTTATGCCTTGAGAAACCGTGGGAAGACCCGTAACGAAATCCATGGTAATGTGTTCCCACTTCCATTTCGGAATCTCAAGTGGTTGCAATGGACCCTTAGGCACTTGATGTTCGCTTTACATGTTGACAAGTTAAACACCTCGAGATAAACTTCAAATCTTCTCTCTTCATATTGTTCCACCAAAATGTATGTCAAGATCACGATACATTTTGGTACTTCCAGATGGATTGCAAACGGTGTATCAGTGCCCTCCATCATGATCTTGTATTTCAAATCGTAGTCGTTAGAACACAAAGTCCGGAGTGAACTCAAGTATTCCTTCTTCATCGATTCTTGCTTCCGAATAACACCTTCTTGTACTTTCTTCTTCATACGCATCACTCCCGTGTCCGTGTGGCTTGAGCAACTTTAACTTTTTCGATTAAAGTCGGGTTCTACGCGATACTTGACATCATCGCATGGGTCCCCGTGAGTCTTGAATTCTATCTTCATCTTTTTTAAATCACACAAAATGGGTCTTTGTGTTGATAACATCGCACTCGCTCCCGCGATATGATCTTCTACTCAACGCGCACCCACGCTCGCTTTTTTCAGATGGTATCAATAGTGCGGTCGTAATCTTTCAACAAATTTGAGCCAACGTCGTTGCTACATGTTGAGTTCCTTTTGGGTGAAGAAATATTTGAGGCTTTTATGATCTAATATATCTCCACTTTCTCCCCATATAGATAAGGCCTCCAGATCTTTAAATAAGGTAAACGATCACCGCTAACTCTAGATCATGAGTAGGATAATTCCTCTCATATTCTTTAAGTTGTCGCGAGGCATAAAGCTATGACTTTCCCATGTTGCATGAGAACACATCCTAACCCTTTGCCCGAAGCATCGTTGTAGATAAAAAATCCATCCGAACCAGATGGTATTGTCAGAATAGGTGCCAAAATGAGTCTCCTCATGAGCTCTTAAAAACTCTTCTCGCATTCCTCGCTCTATATGAATTTTGTCTCCTTCTGAGTCAACTGAGTTAATCTGAGTAGCGATTCAAAAAACCCTTCCACGAATCTCCGATAATAACCACTTAAGCCCGTAAAGCTACGTGACTTTGGCCAACGCCTTCTTTGCTCCCAACTTTGTATTGCTTCAATCTTCACGGGTCAATAAATACTCCATGTTTTGACACCACGTGCCCAATGAATGCTACTTCCTCAAGCCGTAACTCGCATTTCTTCAACTTAGCATATAGCTTGTTTTCACGAAGCCTTTGAGTACCAAATTTTCAAATGGTGCTCATGATCTTCACGACTTTTGAAATATATGAGGATGTCATCAATAAAGACAACAACGAATCGATCCAAATATTCTTTAAATACTCGGTTCATCATATCCAAGAAAGTCAGGAGCATTAGTCAATCCAAAAGACATGACTAAGAATTCATAATGCCCATACCGAGTTTCTCAAGGCGCTTTGAATATCCTCGCCTAATCTTCAAATGATGATATCCGTAATCTAAGATCGATCTTTGAAAAGAATTGTGCTCTCAGAATCGGTCAAACAGTCATCAATGCGAGGTAGCGGATACCTTTTCTTGATGGTGATATGGTTTAATTCCGATAGTCAATACAAAGTCACATACTCCTGCCTTTCTTCTTTACTGAATAAAAGAGAGCACCCCAAGGAGATGTACTAGATTTAATGAAACCGATGTCCAACAACTCCTGTAGTTGGACCTTTAACTCCCCGAAGTTCAATAGAGCCATTCGATATGGGGTTTTAGAAATGGGCTTTGTACTAGGTTCAAGGTCAATAAAGAATTCAACTTCACGTTCTGGGGGTAGACCGGGAAGTTCTTCAGGAAATACATCAAGAAATTCACTAACAACAGAAATATTATTCAAATCTGACGTGTCTTTATTCAAATCCATAACATGGGTTAGGAAAGCTTGACATCCATTTTTCAATAAACGAATAGCTTTATAACTTGATATGACAGTGATTGATTTTAGTTGTTTAGTTGCTTGAATTCGCATAAACAAAGTTGGTTAGGAATATGAAAACTAACAACCTTACAAAAATAATCAATTTTAGCATGATGAGTAGTTAACCAATCAATCCCTAAAATCACATCAAAAGGAAGTATCTTTAAAGAGATAAGGTCAGCAGGTAATGTGATGGTGCCAACTTGGTTCAAACAAGATTTATAAACAGTGGATGTGATGAAAGTTTCTCCTAACGGAGTCTCCACAGATAAGTTAAAGTCTAATTTCTCCGGAGTCAAGTTTAAACGTTGAGCACAAGCGAGAGAGATAAATGAATGGGTAGCACCCAGATCAGTAATGTATAAACTTCGCAAGAATTTATGATTAGCTTACCCGTGATCACCTCGTTTGGGTTCCTCAGATTTTGACCAACCACAACAAACGCTCTTCCAGAACCGCTGACTTTGACTTTTCTTCGATAGCCTTTTTGAGTCACCATCCCCACCGGACTTGGTTTCACTACCGCATAATCTCGAGCGATATATGTCCTTCTTTTCCATAATTATAGCATACCTTGAACTGTTGTGGATAGGTTCAATGATATGTCCTCTTTTCGCATTTATAAAGATACGACCGGTGGTCGTTCTCCTCCCTTAGAACCAGCTTGTTGTTTGGTGCCGACGCCTTCACATCATCATTGTTGAATCTCTTTTTTTAAAATCTCCCCACTCGCTTCTTCTATTTTCACGGCCATGATTACCACCAGAGTGGTTACGCTTTTGTCCGTGATTTTTCTTTCCCCTCACCGTTATCGTTGTTCACGATGATCGCCACACATCGATGATGACCGGTTGTGGTCTCTTATTGAACGTACTCATTATCTCGCTCTAATAATTGAGCCTCGCTGACAACATCCGAATATAGAGAAAATTTATGAGAAATGAGATATCGACGTATGTCGGGTTTCAAACCTCTCGTAAACATCCGCGTATATACGCTCCTCATTCTCCACCAAATGAGGTGCAAACTCGATAACTCCGCTAACTTCGCCTCGCATCGGGACACCGCCATGTTGTTCTGTTCCTCGATCTAATAAACTCTACCTCCTTCATATGATGAATACTTTCAGGAAAGTAATTGTCATTGAACAATTTTTGAAACGTTTCCCAAGACATGCTAAGTGCGGCTGGATGGGTACGCTTCACAGATTTCCACCAGTAATCTGCCTCATTACGGAACATAAAGGTGGCGAATGGAACCTTTTGTTCCTCCATGCATCCCAAGACATCAAATATCTTGGTAATTTGTTTGACCCACGTCTTCGCCTTAATCAGATCTGGCTTTCCCCAGAATTTTGGTGGTCCCAACTCTTTGAATTGCTTGGTCAGGATAAACCGTAAGGCTGCTATAATTTCCACCAGTATTTTGTACACGAGTCTCCTTCGTTTGATTTTTGCATGAATCGCAAAAAGCTTCTAAACATTTCCATCGCTCATCGTCCCGATCGGTGGTGTTGTTTACAGAGGAATATTGTCACTGTCAGACGTTTCTCCTCATTGGTGAGTATAAAGGTGTCTCCACGGTCTCATTTACTCCATCATTAACATTCTCGCCGCCATTCTCAAATATTGCCATAAAACAAGGTTTAATTAAAGAAATTAACATATCACATAATATCCCTATATTCTCGACCAACCAACAAATAAGCTTAGTAGGACACACTAGCGAAGGATTTACTCGCTCTCCCCCTCCTAGTTTTATTCCCCGATCTCCGCCAGAGATCATATCCCTAAGCTTTGATACTAATCATGACGCCCCCCCAAAATAGGTATATAACACCTATTCTGAGTCGCCAAATACATGGTACAGAAACAACTACAACTTTATTAATATAATTGTCGTGCAAAATATGATAACACATTAACTGTGAGTTTAAAAACAAATATTGTCTTCTAGACAATATCAACACTCAAATAAGTCCTCATTACAATTATTGATACACTATTTTACAAAATAATGAGGACTACTAAAACGACTTTCTAGAACCTTCATTCCACACCCCGACTAGTACTCGCTACATTCTCGCCTCCTGAGAAAAAAAATGGAACAAAAAGGAAAAGGGTGAGCTCAACTATCCCAGTAAAAAATATTATGACCAAGATAACATAGAACAAATTATCGTTAGTCCTCAACAGGGAAAAATCTGATAGAATACAATAGATAACAAGTTTTAAATCAATATTCGCAGCGAAAATAATAATTCATTAGAAGAGTTACGTAGATAATTAAATCTACTTTCTTCTATGAATTTAAAAGTTTATCATCAATATTTTATCCCTGTAACATCAATCAATATACATCTTGAATCAAATATTCATCTTTGCACTACTAAAGCCAAATATTATTCATCACTAATCATGTTCATCTCAACACTGTACATTTTTGCACTACTACGCCCAAAGATATTCATAAGAAAATCAACCATCTTTGCACTACAAAGCCAAAGATATTCAAGAATATCATCATTTAGGACCGAGGATGATGAAAAATATTTTAAAGAAAACGAATCCAAAGGAAACAAAAGAACAAATAATAAGGATTCGTACTTTAAATAAATCCAAGTTCAAAAATACTTCATAAATAACCAAAGTGAAGTAAAATTCAAGAATGATCAAAACATGGATACAATCAAAGCTAGTATCCATAATAGATATTTTGACAAAAAAAAAAAAATTTAATTTTTTGTGAATAAGTAGTATTCATAGAAGTGTCAGATACGTGAATAAGGTCGATACGTGAATAAGAACTCCACACTAAAAAAAGACAAGAATTTCACAAGAAAAATCTTACCAATATTTTGGCATAATGATATTGAAAGAAATAATATCATTTATAAAAAAAAATATCCCTTACCTCGAAAAAGACAAGATTTTGACCGAATACTCGATATAGTCTTTGAAGGAACTTGCAGACCAGATAAAGAACACTCAAAGTATCAAAATACTCACAAGAATACGCTCGATAATATAAAGAGAGAAGATTTCAGTTTTTGGTGTGATTCTCAATTCTAACCTAAGCATCTTATTTATAGGAAAATATTTAGAACACCAAAGTAGAAAATTTAATAAAATAGTAATATATTTTTTTATAAATTCCTACGCACACTTTCTTAGATTGAAATCATCAACCACACAAGTGGGCTCCCCTCACCAAAATAAAAAAAACGTTTTTCTTAAAAAAAAATAATTAAAACTTCAAAAATCAATTATTTCGGAACTTCGGAACTTTAATAATTCATAATAAATAGTCCTTTTATCAGAAAAATTCAAATCTTATCTCCATTCCATAGGAAATTTAATTCTCTACAACTTTGCAGAAGAAAGTTTTTCCAAATTCCAAACAAAAATTGATCAAAATCCACATACGGACGATTTTACAGGTTATAATCTAATTTTAGTCAAGAAATGGGGTCCACAAACATGAAAAACATGTTTTAAATATTTTTAGTAACAAAAATATTCTTCCTCCTCATTTATTCATATATCCAACATTCATTGTAAAATATCACCATTATTATATTATTATAATATAATAATATATTTAAATGAATTATTTTATCGTAAAAAAGATAAAATATTTATTTTCAACAATTGTCACATTAAAATTTTCTCCATCTATATCCACATAAAATGAATATTTTCCTCATCATATAAATCAATAATTAATTATTCACAAATAATATTATGTAATCACAATATCGATAACCAGTGCAGCTTCTAGAAAAGAGGGGGCTTTCGAATAAGGATTTCTCTCTTCTCGACGCCATTTAGGTGACCAAACCTCTCCTTAGATGTAACTTTCTAGACATTACCAATAATGTTATCTAATAATATTATTCAAATAATATGAATTATTGATCTCGATAATGGAAAATACTACGTGTAGTGACAATTATCAAAACAACAATAATATAAAATATCAACGTAGCAATTATCAATCAATAAAATAAAATATTAAACAATAATTATTATAACAATTATTGAGTAGTGCCTTCACGTAAGAATCAATAATTGGTGCAATACCGCCAGCCTTCGTGTTTTAACCACCGAGTATTTCAACAAGATAATTGAGTAATAACTACGCCGTTATTTATAAACAATTTATATTTGTCGCTTTCTTCATCCAATCGCTTTTATAGGGCTACATAATAAGTCAAGCTATATCGCATTTAATATTCCCGACAGTAAGAATATTCCACGACTAAACGAATATTTCCCGACAACAATGAATATTTTATAACCACTTGCTTATTTGAAATATTTGTGCATTTTACCCATTACTAACCACATTAATCAAATCAACCCTTACTATTTCAAAATAATAAATAGAGAAAATTTAATTTCATTAATAATAAGTTGGGGTCTTACAGTTGTAGTGTTCTTCTGAGTTTTAATGAAAGTGGTGGACGAGGACTTGGACTTTGCCGACGATGTGAAGACGATGTCAGAGAAGAAGGTCATGTAGTTCCGGTGAATGGTTTTGTAGCTTTCGATGCTTTTTAATTAACCTGAATGTATTGAAGAAAGTTTTGTGGCTATTTTACGCTTTAGTATATCAATAAGGTTAAATCCCAAAATAATTTTTTTTATACACATCAGTTGCTTCATGCCCAACTCAAATTGTCACGTCAACAATTTCTAACACAGCAACCTCAATTGGATCAAATTGAAAAAAAAATCAATAGTTCAGTCATCTAATTGAAAAATTCAAAGGTAGATTACCAAAGTAGAATATATCAGATAATTTAAAGTAGTGAAATGTATTTAAACCTAAAATTATCTCGAGCCTAACCAAAAAAGTACACCTATACACCACGCTAAAAATTTTGTTTTATATTTTTAAAAATAAATGTAAATTTATTGACATTGATTAGTGTAATAATTAATATTAAAAAGTATTACTAAATGTAAAATTATTATTTCAAAAATTAATTATATTACAATTTAAATTTCAAAATTTGATATGTTAATTAATGAAACATTTTTCGTGGAATAGATAATTGTAAAATAAAAATATCTTTAAAAAAATGTCTAAACAGCACTATTTGTTTGTAGTGACGTCTACTACAATACGAGGCTGTGATGACAAAAAGATAAATTTCCGAGTCAAAATCGGGTAATGAGGTAATGTGACTCGTATCTTGGGTATGTGAGACAGAGAGAGAGAGATTGAGTTGTTGGAATCATCTTCACTCACATGCAACTCCTGGTTGCAGCCATGGCGATGTCACCCTCTTGTCTGATATTTTACGGATCTGAGTAGTGGTCTTCAAAAAAATTGCTTTTCGGTTTTTTATCAATAAATTGAACCCAATTTGCTAGCATCAGGTTTTTTCGATTTTGATTTTTTTCTAAGACTGGTTTTTCGGTTTTTTTTTTTTCGGTTTGATAGCATGCGGTAATGAAAATTTTGAATTCTAGTGAATACCGAAAAACCAAAAAAGAACCGAAAACCATACAAATAATATATTAACAAATAATTGGCCCATAACATTATGCAATAATTGGCCCATAACATTATACAATAGAATTTTGTACCAATTATTTGTTAATATATTATTGTAAATAAAAAAGGTCATGATTTATATTAAATTTGTTAATATAAAAAATTATTTAATTATTTCATCAATACCAAAACCGAACCGAAAAAACCAGATTTATTTTGTCTTTAACCTAAGATCGAAACGGTTATTCTAAGACTATGCATTCTGCTCTTGATTTTCCTGATTTTTTTGTTAGAGATTCTATTCGATTTTTCTCTTCTGGGCCTGGGTTTTTTGATCGACGAAAGACCCCTAGATCTGAGCCTCACCCTTTCCGTTCTCTCTCTCTCCAGTTGTATAGTTGTCTATTACTATTATTTTCATTCATTAATTATTTTGCTAATTCAATAAAAATGAATTTAGAATGCATTAAGACTTAATTATTAATTTGAGATCAACAAGTGTGTATGGTAATGGGGCACAGGGAAAAGCAATGGGACAGCTTTAATACCCAAAAAGAAAAAAGAAAAGGAAAAACTCTAATAATATTTTTTGCAAGTGAGTCTCTTCTTTTAGAAGAAGGGAATAATAGATATTAGACTACCATCTTAGTTTTTACATAAAAGAGTCTTAGTTTAATTTTTTTATATTTATTAATTAATAATATAAAATGATATAATATTATTAAGTTTATTACTCCCTTCGTTCTAAGATAAAAGTTATGGTGGACTTTTCACGCATATTAAGAAGATGAATGAAATGATAAAATTATTCATAATAATATGTCATTAATTATTTTCAATGTAAGTGAGAGAGTGACTTTTTAACTATTCAATTCAAAATATTCTCTCTATACTTATTAAATATGGAGAGAGAATTAGAATAAAAAAATTACGAAATATTTAATGCTACGGGTATAATGAGAAAAAATGTATAAAAATTTAGTTATTAAAAATAAATAAATATTTAACATGGGACTACTCAAAATATTAATAAGGACTTTTATCATGGGACGGACGAGGTAGTATTATAATTCAGCACTACTAAACTACCCAATTGAGTAATATTTTTAAGGATAAATTTATATATAGTTGCAAACACATACTTGAATTTGCTTAAATTAGTGTTACAATTAAATAAAAACCTTTTAATACTTGAAATTTAAACATACAGTTTAAATATATTATTCGGTAATTATAAATACCTTTTGTAGTTAAGATTAGATTATGATGATGACTACTCTACCCTCCCCTTGATGCACAATTGTCGTAGTCATTGGATGTAAATAAGTGATAACTGAAGGACAGAGCAGGGAGATGGAGGTAAATAAAATGGGTTCTGGAACAGAAGCACGGGAAAGGGGGTAAAAGCCATAAGCTCAGGAATTGAATGAGGCTCAGAGCAGAGAGATGGGAAGTTTCTAAGGGCGGTTGCCCCTCTTTGCCAAAAGATGATTCCGATCATCTGAGCTGATGATTTCACGGTGTCCCCGAAAGCAACAACCCTTCATCTCAACCTGAATCCAAACGTAGCATTATCTCTCTCTCTCTCTTTCTCTCTCTCTCTCTATATATATATATATATGATAACAGTAATAATAATAATAATAATGTTGCGCGTGCGTGCGTGTAAAGGATTTAACCCTTTGGCATATCTGTTTCTTTTTCTTTATTTTTCTGGTGCTGGTGCTGGTTCTGGTACTGCTACACTACTGCTACTGCTGATCTGTTGATATATGAAAGGCTATGATGATAAATGTTTGTAGGAATTTCTTGAGCAAATCGGGGCATTGTGGATCTGGCCCGTATCTTGGCGGGGCAACAAATCAGATGGCATTTCAGATGCAACTGTTGTTGTTGCAGCCATGGCGGTGCTGCACCCTCTGGCCTGATCACATACAGATCTGAGCCTCACCCTTCCAACTAAAATTTTATTTTTAATTATATTGACAAAATCGACTACTACGGCTTTTAATAGATTTAGCAAAGATTTTTGCTTTTCATTCTTTGTTTTCTTAATTTTTATACTTTTAAATATATGTATTTTATATTAAGTTTATCCTAAAATACTCCCCCATTCAAAAATTAGATATAAAATTAATATAATTTATAAAAATTTAAAATAAAATAAATTTTATTATATTATGTAATTATATTAAATAAATTTAAAATTTCATATGATACGAGCTTAATATCAAAAATTAAATTAAATTAATTTTTTTTTTTTAAAAATATAAAATATTTTTTCTCGTGGCATGTGAAGGTGAAATATATACAGAGCTCATGGAAAAGTGAATCAAGTTTAAATATTTTAAAACTGTAAAAATCAAGTTCAAGTATGAAAAATTAAGGTTGTGGTGTGTTCAGTAACTCTTTTTTGCGAGGAAAAGGGAGTTATATTTATGCCTAATGTTTGGTTGTTATGATTGTAGTAAAGGGAGTTATATATATATATTTTTTTTGAAACAAAAGGGAGTTATATTTATTTATCCATTTCATACGGATTCATTTAAATAGAATGAATATATAGAATAATTTTTATATTATATGACAATACTCATCATTACTATCATCAATAATTAAATATACGTTTAAAATACTTCAAAATTATTATATTTCGTTATTTATTTTATTATTTTAATTTAAATGTAACATAAAAATCTTAAAAATAATACTCCATATAAAAGTAAATAGCTTATTCTCTTTTAAAAAAATACAAACTAAAAATAAATTAAAACAAAATTATTTAAAAAAAAATTATTTATGGAACGGGAGTACAATCAAGAAAGTGGGGCATTGGAAAGTGCAATGTTTTGAAATGGTGTTCCACTTCCACATTTCCCTATAGAAAGATGGAATACTTGTATCACAATTTTGATGTAATTTCAGTAGTACTTCCTCTCTTATTTTTAATTTGTCGTTTTAAAAAATAGTAATAAATATTTTGTTTAATTAATTAAAATAATTATAAAATTTTAATATTACTTTTTAAAATTTATTAAAGGAATAAATAAATTGATATTAAATATATATATAATATGAAAAATTCAGTTATTATTTAAAATTTACAAATGACAAGTACAAGAAAGTGGGGCATTGGAAGTAAATGTTTTGAAATGGTGTTCCACTTCCACATTTCCCTATAGAAAGATGGAATACTTGTATCACAATTTTGATGTAATTTCAGTAGTACTTCCTCTCTTATTTTTAATTTGTCGTTTTAAAAATTAATAGTAATAAATATTTTGTTTAATTAATTAAAATAATTATAAAATTTTAATATTACTTTTTAAAATTTATTAAAGGAATAAATAAATTGATATTAAATATATATATAATATGAAAAATTCAGTTATTATTTAAAATTTACAAATGACATGAAAAAAAAAACAAACCTATTTACAATAAGTATAAAGAAAGAAGGGGTGGTATATGCCCGAACATGTTTTTTTTTTCTTCTTTTATTGTAATTCAGAATGACGTATTTGTTTTATTTATTTCTTCTAGCAATTTATATTAGTTAAATTTGGGGTGAGCTCCAGGAGAGAAGTCAAGAAAATTGAGTAAAAAAGTTATAATCTCATAAGAAGGTTCTTATTCTTTAAAAACTTGGAATTGAAATTCCATAAAAAGTTGTGAGAAATGACGAAATCAGCCTTCACCAGTGAGGGTTGCTTGTAATATAAAATGGATAGGTTGGGGCAAAAGCAAAGAAAACAGGGTTTGCTCATGAATGAGGCGTAGAGAGATGGGAAGTTTCGAAGGGTGGTTGCCCCTCTCTAGCCGATGATTTCTACAGAAAATCAACAGCCCTTAAAGCTGCCTTCTGTCGATCTTCATGCTAACCACTCCCGATCAGATTAGAGGGTGCACATATCATATATATATATATTATATATATATATATAGAGAGAGAGAGAGGAAATTGATGGTTCTTCGATAGACATATGGATAGATAGATAGATATACCCAGTTTAACTGGTGGCTTGTTGTTGTTGTTGTTGTTGTTGTTGTTGGATCTGTCGATGGTCTTTTTATTGGAACGGAGGGAGTATTATTATTATTATTATTATTATTATTCATTACTACGAGAGGCTGTGATGATATTTTTCTATTCTATCATAGCAAACCCAATCGGGCATGGTTAATCTGACCCGTATCTTGGCTGGGCAACCCAGATTAGCATGTGATTTGATTCCATCCATGGATCTTTCTCACGTCCAACTGGAAGTTGCAGCCATGGCGGAATCACATCCCATGTCTGATCATTCACAGATCTGAGTCTCACACACTATTTATTCTCTATTTCTTGCTTATAATTTTAGTATATTTTTGGGTTATAGGTTGGTTGATGCCCTTTTGATTATAAGAAATTTATATTTTTAACACTATATGTTTACAATAAAAGTGTGGTTATATATATATATATATATATATATATAGAATTAGGATCAGGTCCGGACTATTAAAATGCATACTGAATATTTTTTTTTTTTTTTTGGTAGAACAACTAAAAATAAATAAATTATAAAATTGAAATTTTTTCATAATATAATGTTTTATTGATTTGGATATCTATATCAAAAAATATATGTATAAATTGAATGTATCAAAATTTAAGTTTCATAAATTTTTAGTTGTTTTAAAAAAGAGTCTGAATTTTGTTAAAATGCAGGAGTCGAATTTGATCTGAATTTTATATATATATATAATAGTTATTATATAGTATTTATAAATGTAAAATATTATTTTTTATTGTTGAAATATTAATTTCTTCTTATATATTTGTATTATGCTCCTCCGTTTCTAAATTTAAAATACAATTTATTTTTTTATTCTGTTATAAAAAAATGTTTTTATATGTAGACTATAAATTCACATAAAATTATTAATAAACCATAATTTTAAGATTTTTTTTCTTATTAAAATTTAGATTCCTATTTTTATATGTTTTTTATATCTAGGTACAATAAAATTAATTAGTTCGGTGGCACACACGTGTGTGCGGTTCAAAAGATGTAAAAAGAAATAGTGGGTGAGAGAATGATAGGGGCGGGGGATTAAAAAGAGTTTTTTTAAGTGAAAATGATAATTGAACATGAAAATTATATTTTTATTTATTATTAGAAATTTAAATATAAATAAATAAAATTTAAATATATTTATGTTTAATTTTTATGATCAAAATTTTAAAATATAAATAAGTAAAATTATAAAATTTTTATGTTTAGTTATCATTAAAATTTTTTGATAAAAAATAGTAAGGTAATGAAATTATTAGTTTTTACTTGTATTAAAGTGAGAAATAAAGAGATTAAGGTAGGAATTTTAAGAGAGTTATATTTATTATATATATATCAAAAAAAAATTATAATTAATAATTATTCACTTAATTGACTATGTAGACATATAATATTTACAATAAAGTATATCTTTTTTGATAAAATATTAAATTTTTTTGTCAGTTCAATTAAGACAATGAGCAAAGTCTTTTTAAAAAAATAGGATTTCATCAACTACCTTAATTTTATTTTATTTTGATTCTTCTTTTCACCGCCACTACCTATAAGACATTAAATATATTAGTTATCAATTTTTTTTATATTTAAACTCAGCATGTGTTATGAGTAGTTAAGGAAAACAAGAGATTTTTATTTTGTGATATATTATTACTATTGTACCCGTATGACATGCTTAATGCTATGTGTTGTAAGTATAGGTAATTACAGAATAACGATAAATTCATTTTTCTTTTCTCAACTTTTTCAGTTTTAATCAGAAAAATATCTAATAAAGAAAATTGGGCTCAATTTTTATTTGTTTTTTTTTACATTTCTCTACTTAAAAAAGAAAAATTAATTTTCCTTAACTATTTTTCCAAACAAAGCATAAGTTTTGTAAGGAATTGTATAATATGAGGCTCGTTAACGGATCAACGCCCTAGCGCGTTAGATTGTTTATAATATATGAGTGACTAGTTTTAAATTTTTAATCTCAAAAAGTTTTTTAAATGATATCATCAAAATATTCAATGTCGAGATTAATTTTAGACTAAAAATTTAATATTACTCTTAATATATTACCCTAATATTAAGATGAATCACTATAAAGATATTATTGATTTTTTGAAATATTATTATACAAGTATGGTATCAATTTTTTTCCAAATTTGATCAATATTATATAGGATTTGGGTAGAGATTTGAAAAAAAACTGATTAATCGATTTTTTTAATTGAATTTTTTCGATTATTCAGTTATTTTTTATAATTTGATTACATCCGATTTTATTTTTAATTTTCAGGTTCTGGTATGATTTTCATTTTTTGTTATTCGGTTTAATCGAATAACCGAAATAGACATGAATAGATTGAATTATTATGCCAAAAGACAGAATTGCACAACTTAGTCTTGCTCCTTCTTCATATTACTTAGGGGGTGTTTGATAAAAATTGAATGAATCTGAATTTGAATGAGTTGAATCTGAATTTGAATGAAACAAGCTGTTTGATAATCGATATGTCTGAAATATCTGAATGATAAAATTTTATTATTTTATTCCCCTGAAAAAATTTAAAATTGTTGTAATATTATTTAATATATATTTTTTAATTTTTTTTTTTACTTCATTCAACTGCTTATTCAGCCATTTAGCTAAAAAAAATTGACTTAATCATTCAGCTCATTTATCTTATCGATTCAGCCATTCAGACCAAAACAAATATATTGATCGATTCAGCTTCAAACAAATACCTCCTTACTGTTACTTATCAATTCCTTCACTTTTGATCTTTTTGAATTATAATCAACCTGTATCATTTTCTCACTGAATTCAATCTATTCATATGTCAATTCGTTGGTAGTAAATGCAGAAGTTTAAATAAGAAATATTTTGTATTTCAGGTTGTTATTCAGATACTTAAAATAAGAGAATTTTGATTTTCGGTTATAACCGAATACTCAAAAATCTAAGGAGAGAAAATTTCATTTAATTTTTACGCATTCTCTTTCCTAGAAATTCCAGAAAAAAAAAACTTAAACTTACAATTACTGTGGTTAATAAATTCGTATAAATGTTGTAATGGTGTTTTAATATTGAATGTACATAATAAATATATCTATAAGCTGTTACTAGGCTTAGAATAAATATAAAGCAAATTAAAATAAATTGTTTTTAGAAAAAGTTAAACTAACTTATTTTTTGTAAACAAAATTGATTGCATTTCACAAGTTAAACAAATCTTTGGATAAGAATGTAGCTTGAATCGAAATATAAATTATTCAAATATAAATAAATTTTAAATTTTAATAAATTATTCAAATATTTTTAAATTATAATTTTTTATTAATATTTAAATAGTACTCTACTCAATACTCTACTCAGACTTAACTTATATACCCTTATCTTTCAATCCTCAAACTATCCCCGATGAACTAACCATAGTAAAACAGGGTTAAAACGGGGAAAGCGAGAAGCAAACAATAGGGCAAGCAAGTTATATACTACTAGTATATAGAGAGAGAGAGAGGAAAGGGCCTTTTTAAATTCAATCTCATTAGTTTAAGTATGAGGCTGAAATTGGGGGCAGAGAGAAGGGATGTTTCTAAGGGTGGTTGCCCCTCTCTGTCATTACTCCATTAAAGCCGATGATCTTCCTCTCGTGCCAGTATTAAATCAACGACCCTTTTCCCTCCTCCTCCTCCTCCTCCTCCTCTTCTTCTTCCCTGCTAGGGCTCAACTTTCAGTTGTTCCCCCCCTTTAAACTTGTAACTGTGTGAACGAGGCTGTGATGATGTCTTATAAAGAAAGGCAGACCAGGTCCGAATCAATCGTAGCTTGGCAACAAATCTGATGGTCTGATGTGAGAGAAATGGAGAGAAATATATGGAGTTTCCAACTCCTCTTTTCCCCTTTTTTCCCTCTCTCATACATGGCAACTGTTGTTGCCAGCCGGTTTGATCTTTGTCTGATTAAAGGCGAATCTGAGCCCCCTTGAAAATTGAAATTGAATATTTTTTTGGTTTTACAACGTTGTGAAATTGTGCCAAGTATTCTATAAACCCTTACCCCTGAACCCCTGGTATTGAGATTTCAATTTTCTCACTTATGTATGGAAAAACGCAGGGTTAGGGTTGGATAGAGACTGATTTTTATCTCATTTTTAATGAAAAAGTGAGATTTAATTTGTTTTCTCTTAAATAATTAGAAAATTGCCCTATTAACGAGTTTTTTTTTTGGGGGGAAAAATCTGGCTCAAAATTTGTTAAAAGATGGTCGAATCAAGTCTCTGTATCTCCATAGCTAATTAATTTCTGACCAAAATGTTTGTAGCTATTCTACTATATATATTGATAAAAGATGGTGATGAAAGGTCTATATTCGTAATGAATTACTTGTATACATTAAATGTTTTGGGGAGAGAAAGATCTATGAGACATCCAATAACAATAAATGTTAGGGGATGCTTCAGAAGAAAGAAAATAAACAAAAGAAGAGGGTGACAAGTATAGAGGTGATGCCCGAATCACCAACATTCTTTATTGCACTTGATTTTATCTTGTCATCTGATGAAGAAGGATGTGCTTCAGCAGCAGCGGGTGCGGTGGCATTGCTGCTGCCAAGCTTGGACACAGGAGGTAGTGGCGGATCAACGATCTCTGCAATACTAAGGGGTTTGGCAGGAGGCAAAGGAGGCGGCAGTGTGGCCGGATCAATTGAGCTAGCCATACTCCCCACCATAGCTGTCGATATTGTATATGCTTGGGGATTGGATTCATTAAAATAAGAACATGGATTCCCTGCACAACCAAATGATATGAATCTCATTCAGCATCTTAACCAAGTAACTCTTGCTTGGGATAATTTTCAAATGTGCAGCATGGTAATGCAAGGTAACAAAGACATAAACTGAATATAATTTGGTGGTACTTACTTAGGAATGAGCTTGCTGTTGCCGGGTAGTCGGTTACGAAGCCATCAATCTTCATGTCAACGAGAGTAGCTAGCTCTACATTAGGATCTGCGAAGTAATCCAAACTGAGGAAGATGAATTCATTCCTGATAGGGTAGGCATATACGGAGATATTTTCAGCATGCAATTCCTCAATAACTTTGGTGGTGTTGGTGGTAAAGTAGGCTGAATTTTGTTGAATGAATGAACTTTTCTCGAGAACAACTGCATCAGCATATTTCTTCACTTCTGCTAGCACTTCCATAGGTGCATTACTTATGGGCAATCTAACAAACAATACTCTTTCGTAAGTTGGGATTTTCTTGAATTCAGATAGTACCGAGCTATCGTCGGACTGAATCATAACCCTTTGTGTAGATTGCTTGTCGAAGCTGGCGTTGGCCAACGCAGTAGTGACAACATCAACTAAACTAAAACCCTTTTGCGATGCTAGATAGGCAGCATTCTGGGAATAAAATTAAAAATTAAAAATAAAAAAATAGAAACGTCAGCAATTTAACTAGTAAATTTTTTTTGTTCTTTCTTTCTTTCATAAGAGTGAGCTTATTTCATATGTACTGGGGACCCCTAGAAGTATTCTAAAAAGTGTCTCTTTTAGTTTTAGGATAAATGAAGAGTTGATATAACACAGTCTCCGACTCCAGCTAGCTACTATAGATAGATATAGAAGTAGTAGTAACTCTTAAAGAAAGATGGGAAAGCTCACTTGTATATTAATCAAAACTCCTACAACTTTCTTCGTCTTTGCAAGTTCTAAGAAGTCGGCCAAAGTCATAAACTTGCCCATGTTTTTGTGTCCTGGGTTTCTATAGATGTTGTATTCCTTCAAAGGAGTTTCAATTGTAGCTGCAATGGGATAAAGGTTTTTTATCAGACAAGATAGCTAGGGGGGGTGGGGGTGGGGGTGTTGAGTAATTAAAATTAACATGCGGGAACCCGAAATGAAGTGTCATAAATTTACTCACGCTTGAGGGATAGAATTTCGTTCCAAGTGAGATCAAATGAGAAAACTCCACTTTGTGGTCTAATTTCAGGGATAATAACAGATCGGTCCATAAAAGTAGCGAGTACAGTAGTATATGCAGAGAGATCGACGTCACCCATGCAGAAGGCAACTCCATCTTTTGACATTTGGACAGTGCAATCGATTATATCCGCACCGTCGTCAATGGCTTTCTGGTAGGCAAGGTCTGTGCAACCAGGGTAGTCTCCACTAGCTCCATTGTGAGTTATGATCAAACCTATAAATTAATTACGCAAAGTATTATGTGTTGTACTTGTATACTGCTACTATCACTGGCAAGTGAATATTAAAACTGCTCTGCTCTGCTCTCCGTCGGATAAATTTTACATAGACAGCTTTTACCCTATAATATATTTAACATAATAATTTGTACGCACGCGCACTCGGTCCTGATCTCACCTGTCTGAGCTCTAGTTGTAATGTTCTGGCTCTGAGCAAAGCATACTGCACCAAGAAGAGGAGTTTAGAAGTTAGTTAGGTTTGTAAACAAGAACAAAATGAGTATGTTTATTGATCTGTCCGTCCGCATACCGATGGAATCTGATGCAGTGGAAGGGAAATCCGAAAGCACACCATCAACAGAAAAATGATTGTTGTCGATAAATTGGAGGTACTCATTAACTGGATTAAAACTGTAATTGTAAATAAAGTTATCATTTGCAAAATCAGAAGCATATACTTGAAGACCTATTTTGTGTGCATCAACTACGAGTGTAGTTGGTGGTTCCGAAAACTTATCCTTAACCGGAATTATGTAGGTTTTAGGGACAAGAATAGCTGATGCAAATGGCTTGATAGCTGCAAGATTGTCCAGTATTGAACCATATTTTTGCATGGTTGTGGGCTCAACCTCGTCTTTCCCCAATATCTTCAAGATGAGCTTTGTGCGGGTTTTGTCCACTTTCCCACTCATATACTTCAAGAAACCTATTTCTGGCGACGAGATGTGGGTTGGCACCCAAAGCGTGGAGGATCCCAATATGTATTCAGCCACACTCAGATTGTGCTGGTTGTAGAACATATCATACTGCATTATATCAAGCAATCAATTAATTTAACCAAATTACATAAGAGTCCGACCAAAGTTGTGTCGAACTAGCTAGATAGAATACGTGAGGTTGGTTGGATATGATCATTATAAGGGTTAAAAAGTTATGTTTATTCTAGTACATATATAAATTATATATCATCAGACAGACATACCTCAACATTTAGCCATATATTTTTAGTTTTCTCTCCAAGGTAGTCAGGAGACGAGACAGAAAAAGCATCATCGAACGAGTTTGTTCGAGTTAATACGCTTTGTACATCTGCGGGGAAGATCAAACCAAATTATTTTTAAAGAAAACAAAAA
Source organism: Panax quinquefolius (assembly GCA_020205615.1). Classification (NCBI taxonomy): domain Eukaryota; kingdom Viridiplantae; phylum Streptophyta; class Magnoliopsida; order Apiales; family Araliaceae; genus Panax; species Panax quinquefolius. The sequence continues at coordinate 20,551,256 of CM035161.1, forward strand.
TATATAATTAATTAATGGTGTTCAATATATATATATATATATATATATATATATATATGCATGCATGAGGTAGTGTTAATTAGATCTTACAAGTTATATAATCTTTGAGATCATCCATGTTATAGTCCAGAGCAAACCAGCCATGAAGATCCCGGCCATTGACGTTGTAAGTCTTGTCTCCCTTTGGGAAGTTACGCACTATTGTTGTTGATTTGTCAATGAGGATTTGTGATGCACAAATTCCCAAATTGTCCTTTGTAAGATGAAGATTGCAGTACATAATTGCACCCGGACGACTTGTCTGCATAGCCAAAACATATCCATAAGCACTCGACTCTGGAGCTATCCCAGAGTATCCACCCCGTGCTACAACCTCCGGTGGACCTCCTGCATATATCAAATCAAAATTAATAATAAATACATTAATTAATTAAGTTAACCCCCTCATGACCAACAGTACCCACCCACCCACCATTCAAAGTCAAAAATTTCTTGTTCGACACCACCACCGGGCCTTCTGTTTGGGGTTTTCCTCCTCCTTTAGGACGTTCATGTGGAGGTTTTGGTGTGGGCTCTTCTTTTCCGCCTTTAGAATCATCATTTGGGACTACTTTCTGTGCTACACTACTACTACTACTTGAATCCACCGCCAACAACAATAAAACAAAAAACAATTGCCGGAACATTTTTTAATTCCTGCACCTCTACCTGTACCTGTTTATATTATCATTAAATAAATAAATCTACAAAATTAGACTTGTTCAAATAAAACCAAAAGAAGAACTAATTAACTTGATGAAGTAATTAATATTGACTGATTGGGCTCCACAGATTAGACAACATTCCCTGTCGAGTTTCAGAGGGGGGAGAAACTCAAAAGGGAACGTATTATTATGCAAATGAATGAATTGGAAGAAGGTGAGAAGAGAGATGCAGAGAAGAGAGATTTGATAGGATTTAATGAGTTTGCTCCCACACATTATTCGCATAATTTGCTGGTAATGCATTAATATTGACCCCTTATTAATATAGCAAATTAAAGCTAAGCTGGATATTGTTTGGCGGCAGGCAGCCACTTCAAACTCTTGCGGTTTCAACAATACGTACTATCGTAATACTAACCAACTATTTTCATCCATTCTTAATTTAGATTTAGAGGGGTATCTTATATTTTTGATGAATATATTTTATCATTCAATTAAACATTCAAAAATGTTACTCTTTCCGTCCTAAAAGAATAAGATAAAATTATAAAGTGAAGGGTAATCATGTCACTTAATGAGGTTCATTAGTATAAAATAAAATAAAATAAAATAAAATTACTCATCATAATTTTGTGGAACCACTAAGAAGAAATTTGACACTTTGTTTATTCTCTCTCTTTTTTTCCTTAATATATATAAATTCGTACTTTGTTCATCCTCAAGGCAAGAGGGAGTAATATAAGATTATAGGTACATATATATCATCCTATGAAAATGATTAGTCAAAAAAAAAATTATACCAACTATATATGTCACTAAGGGGGTGTTTGTTTAGAGCTGAATAGCTGAAGGATTGAATGGTTAAATCGGTCAGTGCGTTTATTTTGGTCTGAAGAATCGGTAAGATGGACGATTCAATCTATTTAAGTCGATTTTTTAATCTAATGAAGCAATGAATAAAGTTAAAAAATTAAAAAAAAATATATTAACTATTATATTAAATAATATTAAATAAATTTACAATAATTTTGAATTTTTTCAGAGGGGTAGAATAATAAAGATTTGTCATTTAGATGTTTTAGACATGTTAATTATCAAACAGATTCAACTTATTTAGATCCAGATTCAGCTCATTCAGATTCAGATTTAGATTCATTCAGTTTTTTTTCAAACACTCTCTAAAAAGAAAGACAAGGTTAACAAAAAAACATAAGATTCTTCTGTTGGGAATTTTTTTAACCAAACATTTTAATGATTGAAAATATTATTTTAAAAATATAAATATTAAATTTCAAGTTATCTTAAATTGAGAGCTTCATATATATATATATATATATATATATATATATATATATATATATATATATATATGACACTATAGGGACATATAGGGTAGCTTTTATTGATATTTACCGTCAATTTTGTAAAAATTATAAATAGTATTCTTTTTCTGAGGTAAAGAAATTAAAGTAATTTATTACTAGTTATTAATAACAAATAATCATGACATGCACCATAAGCAAAGGTACGTTTGATTCCATATTATGAATAAAGACTTGGAAAAGCATAACCACAAATCTAATCTTCCATAAACAATATTATTAGTTTATGCGTGTGTATTAATATTTTAATTTTCAAGTTTAACACAATTCAAAAATTTATATTTTTATATAAAAATCGTCTCTATAGATCCTATAAGGGATAAATCAACTTTTGGTACCTGTATTAGGACACGACTTATAATTTGGTACCCGAAGTGAAAAAAGTTATAAAATGGTGATTGTACTCGAAAAATATTACACTCCGTTAAACATTAGGGACATGACTTACAATTTGGTACTCGAAGTAAAAAAAGTTACAAACTAGTGATTATACTCGAAAAATATTGAAATTTGGTGCTTGTACTTTCCAATTTTTAAATAATCGTTAAAATTGATCCAATGGGAGAGACAAACATACAAAGAAAGAAGCGAAGTCGACGCGAAGAAGATCCTCGATGTTTTGTTTCATCTTTTCTTGCCTCCCACATTCGCACCATTGGTCCACAGTGACATCGACTTGGGTACTCTGATGTAATCCATTCATTTTTAGTGCATGAACTACAATCTTCTTCCTCGATTTCATTTACGGTTCTACTCCAAGACGAGCTCATCCTTTCAATTAAACACTGAAAACCCTTTAATAAATATATAGGAACCAATAATCAATGGAGAATCGAGACAAGAAGAATAAGAAGAAGAAGGGCGATGAAGAAACCCTAATTTTTAAAATGTAATAAAGATGAAACCCTATTGTTTAATCTGAGATAACATTTTTCTAAGTACAATCACCAATTTGTAACTTTTTTTCACTTCGGTACCAAATTGTAAGTCGTGTCCCTAATGTTTAATGGAGTGTAATATTTTCGAAAGACAATCACCAACAGAATTTTTTCACTTCTAACCAAATTATAAGTCGTGTCCTAGTACAGGTACCAAAAGTTGATTTATCCCGATCCTATAATGACTGTTTTTACTATCGTTATACATGTACAACGACACTTTTTATGTAAAAATATCAAAAAGTCACGTAAAAATATCAATTTTCTTTTTTGAATTAAGCTACCATAATATATAGAAAATTGTTAAATTAACAATATTTTTTTATTATTTTTACAACAAATGTATCGTTGTAGATATAGTGACGGTGAAAATCATCACTATATGATTTAAAATGACACTTTTATTATGAAAATAATAATTTTTATTGTAAATTTAATAATTTCTTAATATGTAGTGTAGTAGGTCTAGAGCTAGCAGTTGCAATAATGAAACTTTACTACTATTTTACTACTTTATCTATTATGATCCTCATGAATATTAAACATAAATATATTTAAATTTGATTTATTTGTGTTTTGACTTTTAATAAAAGGTAAAAATATAAATAAATAAAATTCAAATACATTCGTATCTAATTTTTTTCTATCCACATAAAAAAGCTCCATTTATTATCTACACTATAGCGGTATAGCCTAGCGGCCCTAGCCAGGGGAAGCCATGGCCCCACCCATCATTTCTAAAATTTCACTATTAACTTTGGATTTCTTTTAGGTGGATATGAAAATTGGATATGAGTGTTTTTGAACTTTACATATTTATATTTTTACCCATCATTAGGGGTTAAAATATAATTCAAATATATTTATATCCAATTTTTATGTACACATAGAATTTTTGATAACTATGATCTTTTTAAAAATTGAACTTAAAACCCTTACCATATTTCTTTTGTAATCTTTTATGTAAAATATTCAACAACTAAAAACATATTTATACACTTAAATAAAGTGGTGAACCCATTCCAAAATATAATACTTTATCAATATTGCTAATAATTAACTAAATTTTTAGAGGTCTATTTAATTAATATTTTTAAAGATTTTTAAAAATTTTAAAAGTTTAATTGTATTCAATCAAGACATTTAAAGAGTTTATAAATCTACAATCTGTTTCCCACTCTTCAAATCTGCAACTTCCTTCTCATTATTCAAATCTACAATTAAAGGCTAAAAATATTTATTACTTTTGATGAATTTAATATAAAATTCATTGAATTAAAAAGACCGATAAAATACAAAATATAAAAATAATAAATAATACTTTTTAAATTATGACGTAGTTGAACAAACTTTTGAAGATTTTTTTTACTTATACTCTTGAATAAGCTCTTACTTTTTAGAGTTTTCATTCCACGTGTGGACTCCAACCCTACGCATGGTCCACAGTTTCTATAGTTCAAAGAAAAAGTCTTGGCAGACCGAAAATTGGGATAGAAAAATTGGACTTTTTTAAATTTTTTAAATTTTATTTTGCTTGTGACTTCTAAAAAATATATAATATTTATTTCAATAGAAATTTCTATAAAATATAATATTTTAAGTGTAATTTTCCGATCTGTGTAGAAGTGCTCTAGTTCAAATTAGTCCTTCAGTCCTTGTCGGTTGTCATACAAAGACATACTCTCTCCCTTACATAATATATGATGTTTTAAAATTGTATATGAGTATTAAAAAAATAAATATATAATATTAAATATAGAAAAAAAAATATATGTACACAACTGTGTATTACACAGTAGGCTATGACGACTGTTTTTTGGGCTATAGCGACGGTTTCACCCGTTGTCATAGCTATCCTGTGATATGGCGACAGTTTACCATCGCTATAACCCAAAAAATCTGTTTCCATAGTTCTAACATGTGAATACACAACTCAGATATATATATATATATATATATATATATATATATATATATATATATACCCTTAAATATAATAACAATTCTCTATATTATCTTTATATTAAAAAAAATTATTATTTATTGAGTAAAAAGTAAGTGAAAGAACCAAAGTTATATTTAATACTTGGAATAATATTAGAAATTAATCAATTAATATTTAATTAAAATTCTCAAACAACTTATATTAAGGGACAAAAATATTTCTCTAAAATAACTTATATTAAAGAACGGATAGAGTATTTATATACAGACCACATAATTTTTCTAAATAACTCCATTAATCTCCTTCTCGATCAAGATGGTATGATCAATCCAAAGAAATTAATACAAGTGAAAAATACATAAATATAAAAGAATTTAATTAAGAAACTGTTGGAAATGGGATTTGAAACATTAAATATTAGAACATTTTAAGGCACAATTAAATGAAGGACCCACATTTCGAAAATGTCAGGTCTTTGCACCAATGTGTTTTCCTTCGTGAGGAGTATAACTTGGTATATTTATGTGTTCAAATCCATTAAGAATTGAATGAGAAAATTGACTCCAAAGTCACCTACTTGAAATGTTATAAAATGCAAAAGTCCCACATAGGACATTAGAGGAAAAAATGAAGAACATATATATGGGATGTTTGCTTAATGGGAAGGGCCCCAAGGGGCACCCCACTTTTGTGGAAGGGAGAGGACCTAGCCAAGGCTTGGTTCAAACCCACTCGCGTGCGCCGCCGTCCGGTCGGGTCGGGATATATAATTTTTTGGACAAAATATGTTTAATAAATTATCAGATTTTGTTTAAGGTTATTATCAATACTATGTAGTTTTGACGCCCAACGGTAATAAACTGCCTACTGATTCTATAAATTAATTAGTCTGGGCGCCAACAAAGTATAATTTTTTCCGTTCCTTCCCTCCATTCTGCAGTTTTGTTTAATTTACAAAAGTTTTTCTTCCTGTTCTACAGTATAAATATTCCGTTCCTGTTCTGCAGTAGTTGTGATGCCCCTAAAATAGGTATACATCACCCATCTTGAATCGCCAAATAAATGGTAAAAAAATACAAATACAACTTAATAATACAACTGTCGTGTAAAATACGACAAAATATAAACTGAGAGTTTTAATAAGAATATTGTCATCTAGACAATATCCACACTCAATGGAGTCCTCATTACATTTATTGTCACACTATTTAACAGAATAGTGAAGACTACTAATGCTATCATCTGGACCGTCACTCCGTTCCCCGACTCGTCCCAGCTATATTCTCATTTCCTGAAGAGAACAATGGAAGCAAAAGGGTGAGCTCAACTAGCCCAGTAAAAATATTATGACTAAGCTAATGCAGAATAAATTATCATTAGCCTTCAATAATATTAAACTGATAAAATACAATAGACATCAAGTTTAACTGCAGCGGAATAAGCAATCCATTAGAAGAGTCAAGTATAGCGTGATATCTACTATTTTCTATGATTTAAAATATTTTCATCAATTTTAATCATTGAGACTCAGCTTAATAAATAAACCATATCATCGAATCTTTCTTGCACTACGAGCCAATGATATTAAATCATCAATGGTCATGACTATACCGAATAATCCCTGGTCATAATCATACCAAAAATTGTCCATCAATGCACTACAGGCCACAAAGGACTTTCACCACATCATTCGTCACATTACGATCATGAATATACCAAATAATCCCTGGTTATAATCATACCAAGTCCATCTATGCACATAAGCCACAGATGACTTTCATCACAATATAAACATAAGGATGATGACAATAATATGAGCATTAATCAAACGAAAATAAGGATAAATATTAAAGACTTTAAATTTATCCGAATATTATCAATCACTTAATAAACTCATAATCTAATATTATTAATATTATAATAATATTTTAATCATTTCATAAACTTATAAATAATTTATTTCAATTGTTTACACTTTACTAAATAATGCATTTAATCATTCAAAAATGTCATACTCATAAGATTTCATCACCAATGATCAAATCCCTTATAAAAAATCTGCATATACCCTATATGTGACGCCCCCAAAATAGGTATACATCACCCATCTTGAGTCGCCAAATACATGGTACATATATCAAATACAACTTAATTATACAACTGTCGTGTAAAATACGACAAAACATAAACTGAGAGTTTAAACAAGATTATTGCCTTCTAGACAATATCCACTCTCAATGGAGTCCTCATAGACAGTATACAAACTCAAATTCAGTCCTCATTATATTTATTATCACACTATTTAATGTAATAGTAAGGACTACTAATGCTATCATCTGGATCATAATCCGTTCCCGACTAAATCCCAAATTATATTCTCATTTCATGAAGAGAAAAGTGAAGGAAATGGTGAGCTCAACTAGCCCAGTAAGAAATATTATGACTAAGATAATGTAGAATAAATTATCATTAGCCTTCAACAATGTTAAACTGATAAAATATAACAACATCAAGTTTAACTGCAGCGGAACAAGCAATTCATTAAAAGAGTCAAGTAGAGAATAAAATCTACTATCTTTTATGATTTAAAAAGGTTTTTCATCATTTTTATCGCTGAGACTCAGCTTAATAAATAATCAACATCATCCTTGCACTACGACCAAAGATATTCATTAGTATCACGACCACAAATTATACATGCACTATGGGACAAGGATATTCGTGTATTCATCAACGGTCCTGATCATGCCATAAAATAATTCATCTTTGCACCCTTGGCCGAAGAGAATCCATAGCCATAATCATACCAAAAACTGTCCATCAATGCACTACGGGCCAATGAGGACTTTTTTCTACATCATTTGTAACATTACGGTATGATTATACCGAATAATCCCTGGTCATAATCATACCAAGTCCATCTATGCACTACAGGCCACAGATGACTTTCAACATAATATAAACATGGGGATGATGACAATGATATAAGAATTCAATAAAACAAATTCAAGAATTAATTTATCAAGGAACTAATAACGTCCAAATTGTCAACATGATACTTCTTTGTAGAGTAAAATTCAAGAATGCTCAGAAGAATATTTCCATGAAAAGATACTGGATGAAACGCAAATATCAAGGATATTCCACTAATTTTATGGAGTATAGAAGTCAAAATTTTAACCAACATAGTATAATAAAGAATGGAATAACAAAAAAATCACCGAGGCGTGCGATGAAATCGCATGCATGAGTTATTCCAATGAATAATAAATAACGGACCAGTCCATGCGTAAACACACGTATGGATATTCCGGCGAATAATAAAGAATGAAACCAGTCGAGCGTAATTACACCGACCGCTGTGATATTCCAATAGAATAATAAATAATGGAACCAGGTCACGCGTAACGCATGCAGATAGGATATTCTCGGCGAATAATAAAGAATGGAATAACAACGTAATTCACCACGCATGCAATAGGCCAGATGGCATGACATGATTATTCCAATAGAATAATAAATTATGGAACTGGGACATGCGTAAGCGCAACGTATGCATGTGATATTCCGACGAGAATAATAAAGAACGGAATCGAATCAAAGGTAAATTGCATCGGCGTAATATTCCAAATGTAATAATAAAGAATGGAATAACAACGTAAATCACCACGCATGCGATAGATCTCGCAGATGCATGAGTTATTCAAATGAATAATAATTAATGGAACCAGGTCAGGCGTAATACGCACCAACAGGATATTTCAACAGAATGATAAAGAATGGAATAACAGAAAAATTTCACCATGTATGTGGTACTTCACATAGACAGGTTATTCCAACATAATAATAAGGAATGGAATAACATAAGAATTTCACCATGTATGCGGTACTTCACATATACAGGTTATTCAAACATAATAATAAAGAATGGAATAACAGAAGAATTTCACCATGTATGTGGTACTTCGCATAGACAGGTTATTCCAATATAATAATAAAGAATGGAATAACAGAAGTTCTATTCATGAATACGAAAGAAATAATCCCTTACGAGTACAACAAATTATATCTCTTACCTTATAAAGAAGAGTACTCCGACGGGTAGGGCGGGGATATACTTGAACAAAACTTGCACTACGCTCAAAGCTTTCTTAAACTCTAAAGAAATACGCCAAGATTATAGAAGAAGAATTCTCTCTACGCTTTCTCTCTAGAGTTTCAAAGAATTCAGTAAGAAATAATGAAGGAATGAGCTTATTTATAGAAGAATGGATTGAATAAGAATTCTAATTCATGAACGGTCCAGATTGATTCACTTTTAAACAGACGGTCCAGATTGATTTAATAAAATATTCTAATAAAACAAAATCTTTTTAAATAAAATATAATATATTCTATTTATAATCTAATAAAACGAATAACTTTATAAAAGTATTTTATTTTATATAAAAAGATTTTACTATCTGAAATACTATCTGCAGTAACTATGCAAAACAAAGATGCATGATAAAATATAATATATTCTAATTATTGTACATAAAACAAATAACTTTATAAAAGTATTACATTTTTTATATAAAAGATTTTACTATCAAAAATACTATGCATAATAAAATATAATATATTCTAATTATTGTCTAATAAAACAAATAACTTTATAAAAGTATTACATTTTTTATATAAAAAGCTTTTCTGCTTTTATTATATTAATAATACTAATAAAATAAAACTTCATCATCATTATTATAATTCACACTATTAATCGACCGTGTCGCTCCTGGAAAAGAGGGACTTTTCAATAAGGATTTCTCCCTATTAGCGCGCAATTAGGTGACCAAACCTCTCCTTGGAAGAACTTCCAGACATCGTTAATATTGTAAATAATAATATTAATAATTCTGTCATCTCAATTATTGATTTAATAATATATAAAATATCGACAATAATTGAATCAAATAAAGTGAGATACTATGCAACAATTCTTCAAGCAATAATTAAAAAAAGTAGGTGACTTCTCACGTAAGCATCAATAATCAATACCGTAGTGTATACTATATGCGACCACGCCAGACATCGTAATTTTATTACCGGGTAGTTCAACAGTTTAATCAGTAAAACTTTCGCCATTATTTTCATATTTTTTGTCATTTTCTCAATCCGATAATAATTACATTTGTGGGGTCCACTAATGATTGTCTGCATCGCATTTGGATATTTCCACAAAAAAAAAATATTCCCCACCAATCGAATATAATACAACAACTTGCATACTTTGCAAAATTTATAAATACTACCCACAACTATAACATTATATCAAATCCACACCATAATATTCAAAAAAATATTTTGAGAAATTTAAATATTTATTCATAAAATTTGTGGTCTCACAATCTCCCTCCTTATGAAATTTAGCCCTCGAATTTACGTGCGTCTACTGGTATCTTAGCCAATGATGAGGATACCTTGACTTTATTTCAGATTCTAACTCTTGAGGTATAACCTTTGAGTGTTGAATACATTCCAGGATTTTAACAGGTATATCTTCATATGTTAAATTGTCCGCTATCTCGTCCGATTCTAAATCAATAATGTGGTTCGGGTCGTCCACATATTTACGTAACATAAATACGTTAAAAACGTTATGAACACGCGACATACTTGGCGGTAAAATGAGTCTATAAGCCACAGTTCCTACTTAATCGAGGATTTAAAATAGACCAATTAAATCGAGGGTTGACATTTCCTCTCTTCATCAATTCTTGATTCTAGAATAACGCCCTCTTGAACCTTCTTTTTTCACATTCATCGCCTTCGTGTAGTAGTTTGAAATGACTTTATCTTTATCGATTAAAGTCGATTCTTCTTAGATATTCGTTATCTTCACGTGAGATTCGTATATTCACACTCATAAAACACATACGATCTTCTACTCAATCGTTAGCTACCACGTTCGCTTTTCCACGATGGTATTGAATGGTATGCGATCGTAATCTTCAACAAACTTTCGTAAACGTCTTTTTGGCGCGTATTACGCCGCTTTAGTTGAAGAAATATTTAAGGGTTTTAGAAATGGGGTTTTGTCTCGGGGTCGATAAAATTCGATTTCACGCCCGGGGAGTAGGCCAAGAAGTCTTCGAAATACGTCCAAGAAATTTATTAACGATAGAAATATCATTCAAAATCGCGACCTCATCCAAGACTTGGATAAGACGTCACATTGATACTCTATCAACTTGCCACCGTTATTCACGACGTCCCCTACGGATAGTCTGGCTTCGGTGCATTCCACACAAGGAAGTCAACAACGAAAGGATCGGGGCTCTTTACTTATGGTTTGATATAACAGTGATTGACTTTAGTGGTTTGGTTGCTTCAATTCGCATAACAGTTTGGTTAGGAATATAAAAGCTAACAACCTTACAAAAAGCATGATGAGTAGTTAACCAATCGATTCTAAAAAAACACATCAAAGACAAGTATTTTCAAAGAGATAAGATCGACAGGTAACGTGAAAGTGTCGATTTGAATTAAACAAGATTTATAAATAGTGGAGGTAACAAAGGTTTCTCCCAACTGAGTTTCAATAGATAAATCAAAGTCTAACTTCTCCGGAGTAAAATTCAAACATTGAACACAACTAGGTGAAATGAAAGAGTAAGTAAAACCGGTATCTAACACGGTATAGACTTCGCAAGAGTTTATGATTAACTTACCCGTGATAATTTTATTCAGGTTCCTCGTCACGAAAAAAAAACGCTCTCTCTTAAACTACCTGCTTTGGCTTGTCTGGGACATCTTTTGGCATCACCATACTACAAAATCGAGCTAGGTGACCTTCTCTTTCATAATTAAAACACGCTTTGGATTGCTGCGTACAGTTTGGACGGATGTGTCCCTCCTGTCCATATTTGAAACATACGACAGGTGGTCGTTCTTCTTCCTTTATAACGGGTGCTGGTGCTGCTGTCTTTCCATCATTATTGAACCTTTTCTTCTCGAAAATTCTACTTCTATTATCTTGGCCATGATTACCACCGAAGTGGTTACCATTCTTGGCATGATAATTTCCCCCACGATGGTTATCATTGATCCGATGGTCGTTGCCACCGTTGCAATTATTATCGTGTTGTTGGTTGTTGCCTTTTTGGTTGTCTTTGACTCATTATCGCTACTCCAATAATCGAGCCCTATTCACAACATCCGAATATAAACAAAGTTTATGAGAAATGAGGTATTGGACGATATCGGGTTTTAAACCTCACGTAAACATTCACGCCATTCGCTCCTCATTATCGACCAAATAGGATGCAAACTGGGATAATTCCGCAAACTTAGCCTCGTCAAATGACACGGTCATATTGTTTTGCTCCAACTTGATAAATTCCACCTCCTTCATCCGATTTAATACTTTCGTGAAAGTACTTGTCGTTGAACAATTCTTGAAATTTCTCCCAAGACATCTTGAAAGAAGTCGCCAGTCGGGTATCGCTTTTGATTCCCACCAATGATCTCGCTTCTTCACGCAACATAAAGGTGGCGAATGGAACTTTTTGCTCCTCTCGAGCATTCCAAGACATCAAATATCTTGGTGATCTCGCTTAATCCACGTCTCTGCTTTTTAAGTGGGTCCGGCTTTCCCAAAACTCGGTGGTCTCACTCCTTGAATCGCTTAGCGGTGATCAATCCGTTGGTTGCCATTATTTCCACCTATATTTTGAACAGAGTCTCTCTTTTGTTGTTGCATGAATTCATAAAGCCTCTAAACATTCCATCGCTCATCATTTGATCGGTGTTGTTGTTTGCACTCGAGGATCGTCTTCTCGATGCACATTATCCTCGATTATTGATATGTGGAGACTCAACGGTCTCTCGTGCTCCATTGCTATTCTCAACATTCTCGGATGTCATTTTCAAATACTGCCACAAAATAAGGGTTAATTAACATATCACATATTATCCCTATACTCTGACCGACCAATTAAATACCAAATAAACTTAGGTAGGTCATACTAGCGAAGGAATTCCCCGTCTCCCCCCTCCTAGTTCTTGTCTCACATCTCAGGTAGGGATTATATGTAAGACCCCAACATATTATTAAAGAAATTTAATTTTCTCTATTTTGAAATAGTAAGGGTTGATTTGATTAATATGGATAGTTAAGGGTAAAATACGCAAATACTTCAAAATAAGCAAGTGGTTATAAAATATTCATTCATTGTAGGAGAATATTCGTTTGGTCGTGGAATATTCAGACTGTTTGGGAATATTCGTGCGACCAGTACCAAACCCATGTGTGGGCCCCATATAACTTGAAAGCGATTGGATGAAGAAAACGACAAATATAAGTTGTTTAAAAATAATAACGTAGTTATTACAGATTATCTTTGTTAAAATACTCTGTGGGTTAAAACACACGAAGATTACCAGTATTGCACCAATTATTGATTCTTACGTAAGAAGGCACTACTCAATAATGGTTACGATAATTATCGCTTCGATATTTTATTGATTCAATAATTCTTTGCGTTGATATTTTATATTCTTTGTTGTTTCAATAATTGTCATTACACAATATTTTTTATTATCGAAGCAATAATTCATATTATCTCAATAATATTATTAGATAACATTATTGGCAATGTCTAGAAAGTTCATCTCTAAGGAGAGGTTTGGTCACTAATTAATCATGGCTACCAAGAAGAGAAATTCTTATTGAAAGCCCCTCTTTCCTGAACTGCACTCGTTGTCAATATTGTGATTCTCAGAATATTATTTGTGAATAATTAATTATTGATTCATATGATGAGGAAAATATTGATTTTATGTGGATATAGATGGAGAAAAATTTTAATGTGACAATTGTTGAAAATTGAAATTTTATCTTTTTCTCGATAAGATAATGTATTATTATATTTTAATAATATTATAATGGTGATATTTTTACAACGAATGTGGGATATATGAGTATACTGAGGAGGAAGAGTATTTTGTTGCAATAAATGTTTAAAACATGTTAAACATGTCTCATGACCCCATTTATTGAATCGAAATTTGATTATAGCACCGTAAAATCGCCTGGCTTGTGGATTTCGTTAATTTACTTTTGCTTGGAATTTGGAAAACTTTCTTCTACAAAGTTGTAGAGAATTGAATTTCCTATAAAAAACACGCGAGATTCGAATTTTTTGATAAAAGGGCTATTTATTATGAATTATTGATGTTCAAATTCTGAATAATTGATTTTGGAAGTTTTAATTATTTTAAATAATAAAAACGTTTTTGATTTGTTTGGTAGACTTATTTGTTGTCAAGCATGGCTGAATTCAGATCATAGATTGTGTGCGTAGGAATTTATATATAATATATTAATATTATATTAAATTTTCTACTTTGGTGTTCTAAGCAATTTCCTATAAATAGGGTGCTTAGGTTAGAATTGAAAATCACACCGTAAACTCAAGTTTTCTCTCTCTATATTATCGAATTCTTGTGAGTATTTTGAGTATAATTTGAGTATTGCTATTCTATTGTGCAAGTTCAAGTCATAGCTTTATATCCTGTTTCAAATTTAAGATCTTGATCTTTCGAGGTAAGGGATATTATTTTTTTCGTAATGATATTATTTCTTCAATATCATTATGTTGAAATATTGATCTGAAGTTTTTATCAAATTTGGAACTTTTGGTGTCGGAGTTACTATTCACGTATACGGCACTATTCACGTATACAACACTATTCATGAATACGGCACTATTCATCGAAAAATGAAAAATTTTCTTTTCGTCCAAAATATCTATTCTGGATACTAGCTTTGATTGTATCCATGTTTTGATCATTCTTGAATTTTACACCACTATGATTATTTTGAGGTAATTTTGAACATGGATAAAACAAAGTACGAATCCTTAATCCTTGTCATTTTGTTTCACCGGATTCGCTTTCTTTAAAAATATTTTTCATCATCCTCGGTCTTAAATGATGATATTATTGAATATCTTTGGCTGAGTGCAAAGATGAATGATTTCTCAAGAATATCTTTGGTCAGTAAAGCAAAGATGAACAAGTGTTTAGATGAACACGACTAATCGATGAATATCTTTGGCTGTGTAGTGCAAAGATGAATATTTGATTCGGATGTATATTGATTGATGTTACGAGGATAAAAGATAGACGATGAACTTTTAAATTCATACATAGAAGATAGTAGTTTACATTCTCTACTTAACTCTTCTAATGAATTATTATTTCACATGCGAATATTGATTTAAAATTTGTTGTCTATCAGTATTCTATTAGATTTTTCCCTGTTGAAGACTAACGATAATTTGTTGTATATTATCTTAGTCATAATATTCTTTACTGGGCTAGTTGAGCTCACCCTTTTCCTTTTTGTTCCATTTTTCTCAGGAGGCGAGAATATAGCGAGTACGAGTCGGGTATGGAATGAAGGTTCTAGAGAGAGTTGTTTAGTAGTCCTCACCATTTTTGTAAAATAATGTACCAATAAATGTGATGAGGATTTATTTGAGTATAGATATTGTCTAGAAGATAATATTTGTATTCAAACTCACAGTTTTACTGTTGTAATAATAAAGTTGTAGTTGTTTCTGTACCATGTATTGACAACTCAGAATAGGTGATGTATACCTATTTTGGGGGCGTCACATTATATTCCTAAGCTTTGATACCAACTGTGACGCCCCCAAAATAGGTATACATCACCCATCTTGAGTTGCCAAATACATGGTACATAAATCAAATAAAACTTAATTATACAACTGTGGTATAAAATACGACAAAACATAAACTGAGAGTTTAAACAAGAATATTGCCTTCTAGACAATATCCACTTTCAATGGAGTCCTCATAGACAGTATACAAACTCAAATTCAGTCCTCATTACATTTATTATCATACTATTTAACAGAATATTGAGGATTACTAATGCTATCATCTGGACTGTCAATCCGTTCCCCGACTCGTCCCAACTATATTCTTATTTCCTGAAGAGAATAGTGAAGGAAAGGGTGAGCTCAACTAGCCAAGTAAGAAATATTATGACTAAGAGAATATAGAATAAATTATCGTTAGCCTTCAACAGTGTTAAACTGATAAAATATAACAACATCAAGTTTAACTGCAGCGGAACAAGCAATCCATTAAAAGAGTCAAGAAGAGAATAAAATCAACTATCTTTTAGGATTTAAAAAGGTTTTTCATCATTTTTATCACGAGACTCAGACTCAAATTTTAATAAATAATCCACATCATCCTCAGCACTACTGACCAAGGATATTCATTAAGATCACGACCACAAATTATCCATGCACTACGGGCCAAGGATATTCGTATTCATCAATCTGGTCCCCGATCATGCCATAAAATAATTCATCTTTGCACCCTTGGTCAAGAGAATCCATAGCCATAATCATACCAAAACTCGTCCCATCAATGCACTACTACGGCCAACGAGGACTTTTTCCACATCATTTGTAACATTACGGTCATGATTATACCAATAATCTCTCGGTCATAATCATACCAAGTCCATCTATGCACTACAGTGCCATGTAGATGACTTTCAACATAATATAAACATGAGGATGATGACAATGATATAAGAATTTAATAAAACAAGTTCAAGAATTAATTTATCCAGAACTAATAACGTCCAAATTGTCAACATGATACTTCTTTGTAGAGTAAAATTCAAGAATGCTCGTAAGAATATTTCTATGAAAAGATCTTGGATGAAGCGCAAATATCAAGGATATTCCACTAATTTCATGGAGTATAGAAGTCAAAATTTTAATCAACCGAGTATAATAAAGAATGGAATAACAAAAGAAATCACCGGACATACGATAATCGCACAGATGAGTTATTCCAATGTAATAATAAATAATAGAACCAGTCCGTAAACGCACGCACGTGATATTTCGATAGAATAATAAATAATGGAACCAGTCCGACGTAAACGCATTAGCATATATTATATTCGGCTGTATAATAAATAATGGAACCAGTCCCAAGCGTAACGCATGCATGTGATATTTCCGGCGTAATAATAAAGAATGGAATAACAACGAAATCACCATGCATGCGATAGACCACACAAACAAAAGTTATTCCAATGAATAATAAATAATGAAATTGGTCCCAAGAAAGCATGCATACGATATTCCTATGAAATAATAATGAATCGAAATAATAGAAGAATTTCACCATGTATGCAGATTGCATAAATAGGTTATTCCAACATAATAATAAAGAATGGAATAATGTAAGAATTTCACCATGTATGCGGGTTTGATAATAAAGTTATTCCAACATAATAATGAAGAATGGAATAATGTAAGTTCTCTTCATGAATAAGAAAGAAATAATACCCTTACCTTAGAATAAAGTCGGATAATTGGAATAGAGAGGTGGCGAGACTTCTCTTCTTTCTCTTTATAATTTCTCTCTCTAGAGTTTCAAAGTGAATTCGTAAGAAATAATGAAGGAATGAGCTTCTATTTATAGGAGAATGGACTGAATAGTAACTAATTCATGAATGGTCCAGATTGATTTACTTTTAAACGGACGGTTCATATTGATTCACTATTAAAACTTTAAACCAACGATCCATATTGATTCATTATTATAACGTTCCACCAACGGTCCATATTGATTCACTATTATAACTTTCCAGCAGCAATCCATATTGATTCTCTATTATAACTCCAACCAACGATCTGAAAAATTAGCACATCTCCTCATGGAATAATATTGTACCCAAAAATGATTTGGACCGAAAAGAAATATATTTTTCGGGTGAATAGTATCCCATGAATAGTAACTCGTGAATAGTAACTCGTGAATAGTACTCCGACACGAAAAGTGCCCCGAATACCCGATTGAACAATATAACCTCCAAACATCAATTATTATCGAAATAAATGTCGATTTCCACTAACACAAATAATTCCAACACAATGCAACTATTAATTTCATCTTTAATCAATACGAACTTATTCATCATTAATATTATAACTCACAATATTTAACAACTAGGTCATTTCTAAGAAGAGGGGGCTTTCCAATAAGGATTTCTCCTATCATGCCGCAATTAGGTGACTAAACCTCTCCTTGCGTAACTTCTGACATTATAAATATTGCAATTTAATAATATGAATAACTTTGTCGTCTCAATTATTGATTTAATAATATATCATATTATCGCAGATGATCTTGTGACAATAATCGAATCAATAATATGAGAGATATGATGCAAAGAATTATCGTAGTAATAATTGAGTATAACCGAAAGACTTTCTCACGTAAGCATCAATAATCAATACCGCGCGTGTTATTATGCAACCACACGACATCGCATACTTTTCTACCGGTAGTTCAACAGTTTTAACGGTAACACTTCCGCCGTCATTTTCATAAAAAGATAATTCTGTCGTTTTCTTACTACGACAATACTTCCGTTGTGGGTTCACCAATAATTGTGCCATCGTACGGATATTCTCTAACAAAAAGAATATTCCCTGGCCAATCAAATATTATATAACAACTTGCTTACTTTGTAAAATTTATAAATATTACCCACAACTATGATATTATATCAAATCCACACCATAATATTAAAAAATTATTTCGAGAAATTAAAATCTTTATTCATAAAATCTGGGGTCTCACAATCTCCCCTCCTTATGAAATTTCGCCCTTGAAATTTACGTACGTACCTGGTATGATGAGGATACGAAGACTTCATTTCAGATTCTAACTCTTGAGGTATAACCTTTGAGTGTTGAATACGTTCCTTCTTATCCAAGATTTTAACACGTATGTCCTCATACGTTAAATCTTTTGCTATCTCGTCTAGTTCTAATTTAATAATGTGGTTCAGGTCGTCCACATAATTACGTAACATCGATACGTGAAAAAGGTTATGAACACGTGACATACTTGGCAGTAAAACGAGTCTATAGGCCACAGTTCCTACTCAATCGAGGATTACAAATGGGCCAATAAAATCGAGGTTTGAGATTTTCTCTCTTCATTGATTCTTGCTTCTAGAATAACGCCCTCTTGAACCTTCTTCTTCACATTCATCAGATTTCGGTGTGTAGCTTGAGCGGCTTTAACTTTATCGATTAAAGTCGATTCTACTCGTATATTCGTTATCTTCACGTGGGTCCCTAGAGTCTTTAACTCTATCTTCATCATTTATAAGTTATACTGAAATGGGTTTTGTCTTTGAAATCAATACAAAATTTGATTTTACGCCTACTGGGGTAGGCTAAGAAGTCTTCAAGAATACGCCAGAATTTATTAACAATAGAAATACCATTCAAAACTGACTCTCATCCAAGACTTGGATAACACGTCACATTGATACCTATCAACTTGCCACCGTTATTCACGACATCCCCTACGGAAAGTTCAACTTCAAATTCAGCATTCCACCCAAGGAAGTCACCAGCGAAAGGCTCAGGGCTCTTTACTTATTGCGTGATATGACAATGATTGACTTTAGTGGTTTGGTTGCTTGAATTCGCATAACAGGTTGGTGAGGAATATGAAAGCTAACAAACTTACGAAAATAATCAATTTTAGCATGATGAGTAGTTAACCAATCGATTCCTAAAATCACATCAAATGCAAGTATTTTCAAAGAGATAAGATCGACAGATAACGTGAAAGTGTCGATTTGAATCGAACAAGACTTATAAATAGTGGAGGTAATGAAGGTTTCTCCGAACGGAGTTTCAACAGATAAATCAAAATCTAATTTCTCCGGAATCAAATTTAAACATTGAGCGCAAGTAGGAGAAATAAAAGAGTGGGTAGAACTAGTATCGAATAAGGTATAGACTTCGCAAGAGTTTATAATTAACTTACCCGTAATATCTTCGTTCGGGTTTCTTGACAAACGCTCTCACTTAAACTACCGGTTTTGACTTTGCTATAGGGTACATTCCACCCTTAAGTGCTTCGTCACATTCCTGATCCATGATTTGAATCATTATTCTTCGATCCATATCGAATTGGGGTTGACCGCTCTGCACAGGGTAATTCCAAATTCGATGTTGGATTTTCCCAATTGTTGTCCAAAAAGCAAAATCCATTTCATCTATTTTGGTTTTATTGGATCGGACGTCTTTTTCTACAATATCTACATGTCGTTCGACTTTTATCCATGCATCATCTATTCTCCTTCGTTCAGTTGTTTCTGCTTTCATCAAAACTTTGATCATAGCATTCTCAGATTCCAGCTCTAATATCCTATACTCTGCCAAAGAGTGCTTCTGTTCAAGTATCGCACATCTGGTAACACAATTTTGAATTGTTACATCTCTTTTTCCTCCACCTAGCTTCGCCGTTGTTCAAATTTCGCTTCTCTAACTCATGAATACGATTTTGAAATTCTAAATTTTGATCATAAAATTCTTCTAATAAATTCTCCCCACGTTCCTCTTCTTCCTCTTCTTCCTCGCTCTCAGCTGCTACCTCTGCAACTAGCTCGGGTGCAACTATTTGTTCTTCACTTACCACGTAGATATCTCTAATTTCTTCTTCGTCTGACATCACATAAGCCTGGTTAGTGATTAAAGGTGTCTCAACGGTCTCATTCACTCCATTGTTAACATTTTCAGCTGCCATTTTCAAACACTGTCACAAAATAAGAGTTAATTAATATATCACATATTATTCCTATACTCTGACCGATCAATTAAATACCAAATAAACTTAGGTAGGTCATACTAGCGAAGGAATTCCCCGTCTCTCCCCTCTTAGTTCTTGTCTCACATCTTAGCCAGGGATCATATCCCTAAGCTTTGATACCAACTGTGACGCCCCCAAAATAGGTATACATCACCCATCTTGAGTCGCCAAATACATGGTACAAAAATACAAATATAACTTAATAATACAATTGTCGTGTAAAATACGACAAAACATAAACTGAGAGTTTTAATAAGAATATTGTCATCTAGACAATATCCACACTCAATGGAGTTCTCATTACATTTATTGTCACACTATTTAACAGAATAGTGAGGACAACTAATGTTATCATCTGGACCGTCACTCCGTTCCCCGACTCATCCCAGCTATATTCTCATTTCCTGAAGAGAACAATGGAAGCAAAATGGTGAGCTCAACTACCCCAGTAAGAAATATTATGACTAAGATAATGTAGAATAAATTATCATTAGGCTTCAACAATGTTAAACTGATCAAATACAATTGACATCAAGTTTAACTGCAGCGGAATAAGCAATCTATTAGAAGAGTCAAGTATAGCGTGATATCTACTATCTTCTATGATTTAAAATGTTTTCATCAATTTTAATCGCTGAGACTCAGCTTAATAAATAAACCATATCATCGAGTCTTCCCTGCACTACGGGCCAAGGATATTAAATCATCAATGGTCATGACTAAACTGAATAATCCCTGGTCATAATTGTAAGACCCCAACTTATTATTAATGAAATTTAATTTTCTCTATTTATTATTTTGAAATAGTAAGGGTTGATTTGATTAATGTGGATAGTTAGGGGTTAAATACGCAAATATTTCAAAATAAGCAAGTAGTTATAAAATATTCATTGTTGTTTGGAATATTCGTTTGGTCGTGGAATATTCGTCTCGCTTCGGGGAATATTCGTATGCGACCAAGCGACCATGTAATGGGCCCCATAACGGAAAGCGATTGGATGAAGAAAAACGACAAATATAAGTTGGTTAAAAATAACGGCGTAGTTGTTACTGGTTAAGACTGTTGGAATACCCGTTGGTTAAAATACGATGAATGGCGTGGTTGCACAAGAAGCACACTGTGATTGCGCATGTATTGTTGAATTATTGATCCTTACGTAGAAGGCACTACTCAATAATTTTTACAAAGAGTTACTTATTCAATATTTTATTTTATTGATTCAATAATTCTTTTGATATTTTATATTATTGTTGTTCAATAATTGTCACCGCACATTATCTCCATTATCGATCAATAATTCATATTATTTAAATAATATTATTAGATAGCATTATTGGCAATGTTTAGAAAGTTCTCACAAGGAGAGGTTTGGTCATCTAATTGCTACGCCAAGAAGAGAAATCCTTATTGAAAGCCCCTCTTCTCTGAGAACTACTGGTTGTCGTAATGGTGATTCTGTAATATTATTTGTGAATAATTAATTATTGATTTATATGATAAGAAAATATTTATAAATGATGGATTTATTTATTATATGTGGTTATAATTGAAGGATTTAATGTTAAGGTGTTTTATCGAGATTTTTGTCGGAATGGAGATATTAAAAATAAAATCAATATTTTTACGATATATTAAATGAGTTATAATTTTTAATCAATCGTTGGATCGTTATGATTTTTGGATATGTTATACATATATAAGTTGAGTATATGTCTACAAATTTTGAACCGTTAAAATGAAATCGAATGATTTGTTATAAATTTTAAGAGGTGTTTGATTCTAAAGTAGGGTTATAATTGATTTTGGTGGAAAATTCTAGAATTGAGTGGGCCCTACTTGTGGTTGGTGAAGAAATGTGCTGAATTTTATTTCAAATGTGGTGGGTGGCAATAGTAGTAGGTAAAAGCCATCGTGTGGCAGAGTCAAGTCCCTTGGTACGGCTAACATTTTCCTATAAATAGAGGGCTAAGTTAGAATTAAAAATCACACCGTAAACAAAGTTTTCTCCTTTCTCTCTATATTATTGAGCGTATTTTGTGAGTATTTAGATACTTTGAGAGTTGTTTGTTCAAGTACAAGTTTCATTCAAAGATCACTTCGAGGCCTTTCCTTCCTCAAGTAATCGATTCTTTGAGGTAAGGGATGTTATTTTCTTCTCAAATGATATTATTTCTTCAATATCATTATCTTTGAAATATTGGTTGGAACTTTTATCAAATTTGGAACTTTTTCATGCTCTAGGTTACTATTCATGAGTTACTATTCATGAGTTACTATTCATGAGTTATTATTCACGAATTACTATTCACAAGTACTATTATGCGTAAGCGTGAAAATGTTTTTGTGGAATTTCTATCTTTTGGTGTTTTGAGTTACTTATTCACGATATCAAGACTATTCACGATATCTGACACTATTCAATCGAAAAATAAAATTTCTTCTTTTCGGTCCAAAACATCTATTCGGATACTAGCTCGATTGTATCTATGTTTTGATCATTCTTGAATTTTACACCACTATGATTATTTTGAGGTAATTTTGAACATGGATAAAACAAAGTACGAATCCTTAATCCTTAATCCTTGTCATTTTTGTTTCACTTTGGATTCGCTTTCTTTAAAATATTTTTCATCATCCTCGGTCTTAAATGATGATATTATTGAATATCTTTGGCTTTTAGTGCAAAGATGAATGATTTCTGAAGAATATCTTTGGCTTTTGTAGTGCAAAGATGAGCAGTGTTTAAATGAACATGACCATCGATGAATATCTTTGGCTCAGAGTGCAAAGATGAATATTTGATTCAGGATGTTTATGGATTGATGTTATAGGGATAAAAGATGAGCGATGAACTTTTAAATTCATACATAGAAGATAGTAGTTTGCATTCTCTACTTAACTCTTCTAATGAATTATTATTTCATTGCGAATATTGATTTAAAATTTGTTGTCTATTGTATTCTATTAGATTTTTCCTATCAAAGACTAACGATAATTTGTTGTATATTATCTTAGTCATAATATTCATTACTTGAGCTAGTTGAGCTCACCCTTTCCTTTTTGTTCCATTCTTCTCGTGGAGGCGAGAATATAAATGAGTACGAGTGGGGTATGGAATGAAGGTTTTAGAAAGGATTGTTTAGTAGTCCTCACCATTTTTGTAAAATAATGTATCAATAAATGTGATGAGGATTTATTTGAGTATAGATATTGTCTAGAAGATAATATTTGTATTTAAACTCACAGTTTTACTGTTGTAATAATAAGGTTGTAGTTGTTTCTGTACCATGTATTGACAACTCAGAATGGGTGATGTATACCTATTTTGGGGGCGTCACAATAATCATACCAAAAACTGTTCATCAATGCACTACAGGCCACTGAGGACTTTTACCACATCATTCGTCACATTACGATTATGATTATACCGAATAATCCCTGGTCATAA
Organism: Panax quinquefolius; assembly: GCA_020205615.1. Lineage (NCBI taxonomy): Eukaryota > Viridiplantae > Streptophyta > Magnoliopsida > Apiales > Araliaceae > Panax > Panax quinquefolius. The sequence continues at coordinate 20,575,394 of CM035161.1, forward strand.
TCATACCAAGTCCATCTATGCACGTAAGCCACAGATGACTTTCATCACAATTTAAACATAAAGATGATGACAATAATATGAGCATTAATCAAACGAAAACAAGGATAAATATTAAATACTTTAAATTTATCCAAATATTATCAATCACTTAATAAACTCATAATCTAATATTATTAATATTATACTAATATTTTAATCACTTCTTAAACTTATAAACAATTTATTTCAATTGTTTACACTTTACCAAATAATGCATTTAATCATTCAAAAATGCCATACTCATAAGATTTCATCACCAATGATCAAATCTCTTATCAAAAATCTGCATATACACTATATAGGATTCCCAAGCCATAAAATCCTATTTTCCAATTTTGTTACTTAACATAACATATTTAACTCTTTTCCTCATAACTAGATTATTTTAATGAAAAATACCAAATCAGTCCCAAAAATATTTTTTTTCTGGGATTTAGCAGAATATAGTCACATATTGAACATATATTTTTCTCTTAATTTTTAAAAATCAATTTCTAATTAATTCCTTAAGAAATTAGCTACCTCAAGTTTAACTCCAGAAATTCCCAAATCTTGGCAGGATCTTACACATGTTAACGTGAGCTTCCAGTTTAAATTTCATGGTCATCTGAGTTATAGAACTTTCTAGGTTATAGCGTTTTTTTCGGAAAAATCTAAATATTGAAATGGTCATAACTTGCTCATTTTAAGTCGGAATGAGCTCATTTTTGGACAAGAGGTACTTTATACCATATATTTCCATGTCCCAAAAGGCCAGAATTTTTCTCACAAACTAAGTGGCCGAAAATGCCCTTTTAAACTTCTGGACAGTAGCATTTTTGGTATTTTCCAATTTTTGACTCCTTTGCTAAAATCAGTCCACACGAAAATCTACAAAACCTTTTCCATTGATTCCACTTGAATAATTTAGAAAACTCATAGATCTAACTCTAAGACTTGACCACACTCAAAAATTCAAAATATAATAGGAGATCTGGTCAATTGAATTTCATATTTTATTTTCACCAAAATTTGATTTTCAACCTTTTGTGATTTCTAAGAAACTTTCCTGTGTTCACATAATAACCATCATAACTCATCATGACATTGACATAATAATTCAATAAAATAAGTTCAAGAATAAATTTTAAAGATTTATAAGTTAATTTATCATGAACTCAATAATGTCCAAATTGTCAACATGATATTGCTTTGTGGAGAAAAATTCAAGAATGCTCAAAAGAATATTTCCATGAAAAGATACTGGATGAAGCGCAAATATCCAGGATATTCTACTAATTTCATGGAGTATAGAAGCCAAAATTTTAACCAACTGAGTATAATAGAATATATGAACCTGCAAATAAATTTTCACCCGCCACGCGGTAATCCACGTATACGGATCATTTCTATAATTGAACAAGGAATGAATACAAAGGATCATTCACCATGCATATGGTAATCCACATAGACGGGTTATTCCAACAGAATAATAAAGAATGGAATAACAGAAGGATTCACCATGCGTGCGATAGATACCATGACGCAAAGTTATTCCCGATAGAATAATAAATAATGGAACCAATCACGCGTAAACGCACCGCAAGCGTGATATTCAATGAATAATAAAGAATGGAATAATAATGCAATCACCATGCATGCGATAGATCGCATTTACGAGTTATTCCAACAAAATAATAAATAATTAAACAAGGTTCTGTGTAACGCATACGATGGGATATTCCAACGAGAATAATAAATAATGGAACCAGTCCGGCGTAAGCGCACGCACGAGATATTCCGGCGAATAATAAATAATGAAACCGGTTCCCACAGAACGCACAAGCAGGATATTAAACAGAATAATAAAGAATGGAATAACAACGAAATCACCATGCATGCGATAGATCGCATGCAGACGAGTTATTCAAAAGAATAATAAATAATAGAACCGGTTGGTAAGAAAGCGCAGAGCATGTGATATTAAAGCGAATAATAATGAACGGAATAATAGAAGAATTTCACTATATATGCGGTGCTTGCATAAACAGTTATTCCAACATAATAATAAAGAATGGAATAACGAAAGAATTTCACCATGTATGCGGTGCTTAACAAAGTTATTCCAACATAATAATGAAGAATGGAATAATGAAGTTCTCTTCATGAATAAGAAAGAAATAATACCCTTACCTTAGAATAAAAATTTGATCTTTGGAATAGAGAGGTAGCAGACTTTCTCTTCTTTCTCTTTATAATTTCTCTCTCTGAGTTTCGGTGAATTCGTAAGAAATAATGAAGGAATGAGCTTCTATTTATAGGAGAATGGACTGAATAGTAACTAATTCATGAACGGTCCAGATTGATTTACTTTTAAACTGATGGTCCATATTAATTTACTATTAAAACTTAAAGCAACGGTCTATACTTATTTACTATTAAAACTTTAAACCAGCGATCCATATTGATTCACTATTATAACTTTCCACCAGCGGTCCATATTGATTCACTATTATAACTTTCCACCAGAGGTCCATATTGATTCTCTATTATAACTTCAACCAATGGTCTAAAAAATTAGCACATCTCCTCATGGAATAATATTGTACCCAAAAATGATTTGGACCAAAAAGAAATATAATTTTTGGGTGAATAGTACCCCGTGAATAGTAACTCGTGAATAGTACTCCGACATGAAAAGTGTCCCGAATACCCGATTGAACAATATAACCTCCAGACATCAATTATTATCGAAATAAATGTCGATTTCCACAAACACAAATAATTCCAATACATTGGAACTATTAATTTCATCTTTAATCAACACGAACTTATTCATCATTAATATTATAACTCACAATATTTAACAACCAGGTCGTTTCCAGGAAAGAGGGAGCTTTCCAATAAGGATTTCTTCCTATTGGCGCGCAATTTGGTGACCAAACCTTTCCTTGACAGAACTTCTAGACATTGTAAATATTGATATTTAATAATATGAACAACTTTGTCGTCTCAATTATTGATTTAATAATATATCATATTATGCGAGATGATCTCGTGACAATAATCGAATCAATAATATAGAGAGATATGATACGAAGAATTATCAGAAATAATTGAGTATAAGCGAGTGATTTCTCACGTAAGCATCAATAACCAATACCGCTGTGTTATTATGCAACCACGCCAGACATCGCATTCTTACTAAGGGTAGTTCAACAACTTTAATTGGTAACACTTTCGCCATTATTTTCATAAAAGATAATTTTGTGCTTTTCTTACTACTACGACAATACTTCCGTTAATGGGTTCACTAATGATTGTCTTGCCGTCATTTGATATTCCCCGACAAAAAGAATATTCCCACCAATCAAATATTATATAAAAACTTGCTTACTTTGCAAAATTTATAAATATTACCCACAACTATGACATTATATCAAATTCACACCATAATATTAAAAAAATATTTCGAGAAATTAAAATCTTTATTCATAAAATCTGGGGTCTCACAGTAGTTTTCCGTTCCGTTTTCTACCAAAATCCTGTTCTTTGTAAAAAGTTAATTGTGCAGTAAGTTTTTCTTCTTTTCTTCATGCATGCATCATTATTATTCATTCAGTTCGGTACATAACATAAAGTTGTGTTCGTGGTGTTCTTAATTTTGAAGTGCTTCTAATTAAGAACTGAAAATCCGTTTTATCTTGGGAAGCAATTATTCAATTAATCCTTAGCACCAGTGAGGGAATAAATTTGCTTTAAGGAGACTTTGTGAATTCAAAGGACTTGGATTTACATATTATTTTGTTCTTTTTTTCTTATTTTGTTTAATTTAATTTCGTCATTATTCATATATATATAGATTAAATATTACTAATATTATAGATAACAATCTTAAAGCAAATTTAGCGCTTACGTAATTATAGTTTTATTTAATATACATAGTATTCTCATAATATTATTGCATATTATTACATGTTAATATAAAGTATTCATTATTATATATATTACATAAATATTATATATATTACATGTTAACATACATAATATTCTGTTATTATTTGCATTTTAATATAACAGTTTATTTTGTTACATGTTAATATATTATATTCTGTTATTTCCAATATCTTTTAAATATATATATGTGCATATATATAATATTCTGTTTATATATATATTATGTTTATATATATTGCATGTTAATATATATATTACGAAAATAACAGTTTTCAACACAGCCATTTTGAATTTGAAGTGGATATTGAATTACTTAAATCAAGTACACAATTCCTGTAATCATCCACATGATTCCTTATTCAAGCATGTAAATATTGCATGGATTGTCACTTGATTTATGAGTCTTAGGGTTGTTTGTTACATGTTACTATGGATATTCACTTAGACATAAATTACCGAATATGATTATGGATAGTAATGATTTATAGTCACCTAAACATACATTATAGTCACTTGATTTAATAGTAATGATTTATATCCTTTAATACACGTGACAGACAAGGATAATCATTATATTTGAATTTAACAAAAACTTATCCAACAATAGAATACAAACTTGTTAAACAGAAATTTGTAAATTTAGTTGTAAAAAATATTTGAAAAAAAGAAATTCTATAAATAAAACTTTCTGCGAAAAAAATTGTTAACAAATTTTGTAAACAAATTTTCTAATACAGAAATTTTATAAACAAATTTGTTGTTTGATGTCTGCAAACAAAATTTGTTATTGAATTCTGTTAAATTTTGTACAACAGAAATTTATTTCTGTTTATTAATAAAAAAAAATTATAACAGAAATGACATCTACTAGTACTATTCCTGCCATGAGTATGGCTCATGGAGAAAAGCCTGAAAAGTTCAATGGAACTGATTTCAAGCGTTGGCAACAAAAGATGCTCTTCTATCTCCCAATACTGAACTTGGCAAGGTTTCTACAAGAGGATTGTCCTACTCTTGTTGAAGGGGAAACTGACAAGGAAAAAGTGGCTGCTGTTGATGCATGGAAACATGCAGATTTCTTTTGCAGGAACTATGTGATGAATGGTTTAGATAATATATTATATAATGTATATTGTACAATTCAAACTGCAAAAGAACTTTGGGAATATTTAGACAAGAAATATAAAACAGAAGATGCTGGCATGAAAAAATTTATTGTTGGTAGATTTTTTGACTATAAAATAGTAGATTCTAAAGCAGTTACCACTCAGGTTCAAGAATTACAAGTAATTCTATGTGACATTCATTCTGAAGGAATGTCATTAAGTGATTCATTCCAAGTTGCTGCAATGATTGAGAAACTTCCACCATCATGGAAAGACTTCAAGAATTATCTGAAGCATAAACGCAAAGAGATGAATCTTGAAAAACTGATTGTGCGACTTAGGATTGAAGAGGACAATCGAGGATCTGAGAAGAAGAGTGGGAAAAACTTCATTGAAGCAAAGGCAAATGTGGTAGAACAAAGGCCAAACAACAACAAAAGGAAGCGTGAAGGCAAAGATGCTTTCAAGGCCAAGAAGAAATTCAAAGGCAAGTGCTTCAACTATGGCATCCAAGGACATAAATCAAGTAAATGTCGCAAGCCAAAATCAAGTGAATGTCGCAAGCCAAAGAAGTTCAAAAAAGAACAAAAGCCTAAAACAAATGTGACAGAACTAGAAAATCTTTCTAAAAATATTTCAGACATTAATCTTTCTGCAGTTGTATCAAAATGTAATTTGGTAGGAAACCCCAAAGAATGGTACGTGGACACTGGGGCTACTCGCCACATTTGTTCCAATAAATGGATGTTTTCTACATACAAACCAGTAGAAAATGATGATCAACTATTCAAGGGAAACTCCTCAAGTTCAAAGGTTGAAGGACGTGGAAAGATTGTACTGAAAATGATATCTGACAAAGAACTTACTTTGAACGAAGTGCTTCATGTGCCAGATATTCACAAAAATCTAGTTTCTGGGTCACTACTTAACAAGAATGGCTTCAAGTTGGTGCTTGTGTCTGATAAATTTGTACTTACTAAAAATGATATGTTTGTGAGAAAGAGGCTACACGGTGATGGGCTCTTTAAGATGAATGTTATGACTGTTGTACCGAATTCTATTGATAATAATAAAATTAATTCTTCTGCTTACTTGTTAGAATCTTCAAATATATGACATGCTAGATTAGGACATGTTAATTATAATTGTGAGACCCCAAATTTTATGAATAAAGATTTAAATTTTTCAAAATATTTTTTTCAAAATTATGGTGTGGATTTGAGATAATGTTATAGTTGTGGATAATATTTATAAATTTTGCAAAGTATGCAAATTATTATATTATATTCGATTGGTCGGAGAATATTATTTGTGTCGGAGAATATTCGTACGACGGCATAATCATTGGTGGGCCCCACAACGGAATTATTATTGGATTGAGAAAACGACAAAAATATTTTTATGAAAATAACGACGGAAGTTTTACCGTTAAAACTGTTGAAACACCCGGTGTTAAAAGTACAATAATACGCGTGGTTGCATAGTAGCACACGGTATTGATTATTGATGTTTACGTGAGAAGTCACTCAGTTTAGTTCAATTATTGCTTCAGTAATTATTGCATAGTATCTCACGTTATTTGATTCAATTATTGTCGATATTTTATATATTATTAAATCAATAATTGAGATAACAAAGTTATTAGTATTATTATTTGTAATATTAACGATGTCTAGAAGTTCTGTCAAGGAGAGGTTTGGTCACCTAATTGCGCGCCAATAGGAAGAAATCCTTATTGGAAAGCCTCCTCTTTCCTGGAAACGACCTGGTCGATTAATATTGTGAATTATAATAATGAGGATAAATATTGTTAAATATATTGAGGTGTCTTTTTATGAAGTCACAGAAGTTTATATATATATATATAAATTTTGTTTTATTAGTATTATTAATGTAATAAAACAGAAAAGCTTTTCATATAAAATGTAAATACTTTTATAAAGTTATTTGTTTTATTAGATAATAATTAGAATATATTATATTTTATTATGCATAGTGTTTGCATAAAGGCCTACATAGTGTTTGTATAGTAAAATCTTTTATATAAAATAGAATACTTTTATAAAGTTATTTGTTTTATTAGATAATAATTAGAATATATTATATTTTATTATGCATAGTGTTTGCAGATAAGGTTCTGCATAGTGTTTTACATAGTAAAATCTTTTATGTAAAACAAAATACTTTTATAAAGTTATTTGTTTTATTAGACTATAAATAGAATATATTATATTTTATTTAAAAGATTTTGTTTTATTAGAATATTTTATTAATACTTGTATAGTAAATCAAATATGGTCCGTCTGCTTTAAAAGTAAATCAATCTAGACTGTTCATGAATTAGTTACTATTCAGGTCCATTCTCCTAAAATAAGCTAATTCCTTCATTATTTCTTACGAATTCACTTTGAAACGTAGAGAGAGAAACTATAGAGAGAAAGAAGAAAAGTATTTTGCTACTTCACTACTCCTATATCCAGTTTCTTCTAAGGTAAGGGATATTATTTGTTGTATTCGTAAGGGGTATTATTTCTTTTGTATTCATGAAGAGAACTTCAGTTATTCCATTCTTTATTATTCTCATTGGAATAACTTTGTATACGCGACTACCCTATACTTGGTGAAATTTTTCTCATTATTCCATTCTTTATTATTCTCGTTGAATAACTCAGATATCATGCGACTACCCATATTTGGTGAAATTCTTCATTATTCCATTCTTTATTATTATGTTGGAATAACTTTTGCTCTATGCCAAGCACTAGCATACATGGTGAAATTCTTCTATTACTCCATTCTTTATTATTTTGTTGAATAACTCAGATACGCGGACTACCCTATACTTGGTGAAATTCTTCATTATTCCATTCTTTATTATTATGTTGGAATAACTCAGATACGCAAAGTACCGCATACACGGTGAAATTCTTCATTATTCCATTCTTTATTATTCTATTGAATATCTTGTATGTGCGTATGTATTACATACTTACTTCGTTCAATTATTTATTATTCTATTGGAATAACTTTCGTCTGTAAGGATTTATCGCACGCCCGGTGAAGTCTTTTGTTATTTTATTCTTTATTATTCATTGGAATAACTGCTCATGCGTGCGTTCTGCGTGACTTCAGTTCCATTATTTATTATTCTGTTGGAATAACTTTTCTGCAAGCGGTCTATCGCATGCATGGTGAATTCTTCATTATTCCATTCTTTATTATTCTCGTTAGAATAACTCGCCTACATGTGGATTACCACATGCATGGTGAATGACCCTTCGTATTCATTTCTTATTAAATTGTGGAAATGATCTGTCTACGTGGATTACTGCATGGCGGGCGAAAAATCCATTTGTAGTTTCATATATTCCGTTATACTCAGTTGGTTAAAGCTTTGACTTCTATACTCCATGAAATTAGTAAAATATCCTTAATATTTGCGCTTCATCCAGTATCTTTTCATGGAAATATTCTTCTGAGCATTCTTGAATTTTACTCTACAAAGCAGTATCATGTTGACAATTTGGACGTTATTGAATTCTAGATAAATTAATTCTTGAACTTGTTTTATTGGATTCTTATATCATTGTCATCATCCTCATGCTTATATTATGTTGAAAGTCATATATGGCATGTTGTGCATAGATGGACTTGGTATGATTATGACCAAGGATTATTCGGTATAATCATGGCCGTAATGTTACAAATGATATGGTAAAAGTCCTCATTGGCCCGTAGTGCATTGATGGACAGTTGTTGGCATGATCATGACCATTAATGAATACACGAATATCCTTGGCCCGTAGTGTATGGATAATTTATGATTGTGATACTAATGAATATCCTTGGCCGTAGTGTAGGGATTATGTGGATTATTTATTAAGTCGAGTCTCAAATATAAAAGTGATGAAAACCTTTTAAATCATAAAAGATAGTAGATTTTATTCTCTACTTGACTCTTTTAATGGATTGCTTGTTCCGCTGCAGTTAAACTTAATGTTTGTTATATTTTATCAATTTAACATTGTTGAAGACTAATGATAATTTATTCTACATTATCTTAGTCGTCATAATATTTCTTACCGGGCTAGTTGAGCTCACCCCTTTCTTTCACTGTTCTCTTCAGGAAATGAGAACGTAGTCGGGACTAGTCGGGGAATGGAGTGACGGTCCAGATGATAGCATTAGTAGTCCTCACCATTCTGTTAAATAGTGTGACAATAAATGTAATGAGGACTCCATTGAGTCTGGATATTGTCTAGATGACAATATTCTTATTAAAACTCTTAGTTTATGTTTTGTCGTATTTTACACGACAGTTGTATTATTAAGTTGTATTTGTATTTTTGTACCATGTATTTGGCGACTCAAGATGGGTGATGTATATACCTATTTTGGGGGCGTCACAGTAATACTTTGCGTAGATTAATTAATTTAAAATTCTTGCCTAAATTTGATATTAATCAAAAACATAAATGTGAAATTTGTGTGGAATCAAAAATGACAAGATTACCTTTTCATTCTGTTGAAAGGAAAACTGAACCTCTAGATTTAATTCACACTGATATATGTGATTTAAAGTTTGTTCAAACAAGAGGTGGGAAAAAATATTTCATTACTTTTATTGATGATTGCACAAGATATTGTTATATATATTTGCTAAGAAGCAAAGATGAGGCTATAGAAATGTTTCAACTTTATAAAAATGAAGTTGAAAATCAACTTAGCAAAAAGATTAAAGCAATAAGAAGCGATAGAGGTGGTGAATATGAATCACCATTTGAAGAGATATGCTCTACTCATGGTAATATTCACCAAACTACCGCTCCTTATTCACCTCAATCTAACGGTATTGTTGAATACAAGAACCGAACATTGAAAAAAATGTTGAATGCTATGTTAAACAGTTCTGGAGCACCCCAGAATTTGTGGGGGGAAGCTTTGCTTTTTGCCAATTATATTCTTAATAAAGTGTCTCATTAGAAAACTCATAAAACACCTTATGAATTATGGAAAGGTCATAGACCTTGCTATAAATACTTAAGAGTGTGGGGGTGTCTAGCAAAGGCAATGGTTCCTAAACCTAAAAAGGTTAAGATAGGACCAAAAATAATTGACTGTGTATTCATTGGTTATGCAAATAACAACAGTGCTTATCGTTTTCTTATTCATAAATATGAAATTTCTGATATTCATGTTAATACTTTTATTGAATCAAGAGATGCATCATTTTTTGAAAATATGTTTCCATATAATTTAAATAATGATTCAAATTCAAACAAAGACATTTGGATGCTACTAGTAATAATCTTGAAAATATAGACAAAGAGTCTGTATTGGATGAACCTAGACGTAGCAAAAGGGCAAGGACTTCAAAGTCTTTTGGTCCGAATTTTCTAACATTCTTGTTAGAAAACGATCCTCAAATGTACAAGGAAGCAATATCCTCTCCAGATGCATCTCATTGGAAAGAAGCAATTAATAGTGAAATTGAATCCATTCTGCAAAATCATACATGGGAATTGGTGGATCTTTCACCTGGTTCAAAACCCTTAGGGTATAAATGGATCTTCAAAAAGAAGATGAAAGCTGATGGTTCAATTGATAAATATAAAGCAAGGCTTGTTGTTAAAGGCTATAGACAAAAGGAAGGATTGGATTATTTCGACACTTATTCACCGTTACAAGAAATTACATCTATTCTAATGCTAATAGCAATAACATCTTTAAATAGACTTGAAATACATCAAATGGATGTAAAGACTGCATTCTTAAATGGTGAATTAGATGAAGAAATATATATGGAACAACTTGAAGGTTTCATAGCTCCTGGACAAGAGAGGAAAGTATGCAAACTTGTTAAATCATTGTATGGATTGAAATAAGCACCAAAACAATGGCATGAGAAATTTGATAATGTTATGTTATCAAATGGATTTAAAATCAATGAGTGTGATAAATGTGTTTATGTCAAGAGCACTCAAAAGGAATATGTCATTGTTTGTCTTTATGTGGATGATATGTTAATTATGGGTAGCAACAATGAAGTTATCAACTCTACCAAACGTATGTTGTCAAATAGATTTGATATGAAAAGACTTGGGGTTCTTTGATATAATATTAGGAATCAAGATTTCTAGAACATCCGATGGAATTATATTATCTCAAACTCATTACGTTGAAAAATACTTGAAAAATTTAACAAGTATAATATAATTCTAAATAAGACCCCAATTGATATAAATCTTCATTTAGCTAAAAAAATGAAGGTGATAAGATATCTTAACTAGAATATTCTCGTATAATGTATGCTTTTAATGTATGTCATGAATCTTTAGACCGTATATAGCTTATTGGTAAAGTAAGCTAAATCGGTATCTGAGTAATCCGTAAAAAGATCATCGGAAAGCAATTTTGAGAGTTTTGGGATATTTAAAACATACTCAAAAATATGGACTTTTTATACAAGATATCCAAAGAAGATTGGAAGGATATAGTGATGCTAATTGATATCCGATAATAAAGACTTCAAATCCACAAGTGGATATGTCTTTACCCTCGAGGTGCAATGCAGTATCTTGAAATCCTCAAAACAAACGTGTATTGCAAGGTTTACAATGGAATCAGAATTCATTGCTTTAGAAAAAGCTGGAGAAGAAGCTGAGTGGCTTCGTAATTTCTTAGAGGATATTCCAAATTGGTCAAGACCCGTGCCAACTATATGTATACACTGTGATAGCCAATCAACAATTGGAAGAGCACAGAGTCATTTATATAATGGTAAGTCACGCCATATAAGACGCAGACATAATACCGTTAGACAGTTGCTCTCAAATGGAATTATCTCAATTGATTATGTAAAGTCAAAAGATAATATTGCGGATCCGCTTACGAAAGGTTTAAAAAGAGAACAAGTGAAAAAATCATCGAAGGGAATGGGTTTAAAGCCCATCGTTTAATAAAAGAGTCGCTCATAAGGCAACCCAACCTAGCTGACTGGAGATCCTAAGATCTAGGTTTAATGGGCAAACCGAACTATGTAGTACTCAGTAAAGCACTGAGAAGATATTTACTCCTAACCATTCCTATTATGAGACAGTGCACATCTGCCGCGAGAATCAGGATAAGATACGCTTTTAATGACTTTTATATCTTGAAATACGTTCAAGTGGAGTGTTGCAGGATACTCTTGATAGAAGTCACCTACGTGAGTAATAAAGGGGCCACTTCTGTGAGAATTTTGAAGGCTGAATTCTCTAATATACTCACGAAACCAAGAGGTGTTTCAAGGCCAAAATGAACACAAACGTGAGAACCAACTATGTCTGAAGAGATATTTTGTGAATTCTATTGTCTTGGTTTACACAAAAAGCTGACAGTTCAAAGACACCACGTCTACTGATTAGCCAAGTAAATCCGATAGAATTTACTAGGGCAAGTTCAAAGCCACTAGGCTACTTAACCCGATGAAGTATCTTTTCTCATGTACTCGAACTAGTGTCTGCATATTCATAACATATTTTTTTTTTCTACATGATATAAAGCCAATTTTACATTCATGTGGGGGATTGTTGGAAATGGGATTTGAAACATTAAATATTAGAGAGCATTTTGAGGCTCAATTAAATGAGGGACCCACTTTTGTGGAAGGGAGAGGACCTAGCCAAGGCTTGGTTCAAACCCACACACGCGCGCCGCCGCCGCCGTCCGTCTGATGGTCGGGATATATAGTTTTTTAGACAAAATCTGTTTAATAAATTATTAGATTTTGTTTAAGGTTATTATCAATATTACGTAGTTTTGACGCCCAACGATAATAAACTGCCTACTGATTCTATAAATTAATCAGTCTGAGCGACAACAGAGTATAATTTTTTCCGTTCCTTCCCTCCATTCTGCAGTTCCGATTTGCAAAAGTTTTTCTTCCCGTTCTACAGTATAAATATTCCGTTCCCGTTCTACAGTAATTTTCCGTTCCGTTTTCTACCAAAATCCCGTTCTTTGTAAAAAGTTAATTGTGCAGTAAGTTTTTCTTCTTTTCTTCATGCATGCATCATTATTATTCATTTAGTTCGGTATATAACATAAAGTTGTGTTCGTGGTGTTCTTAATTTTGAAGTACTTCTAATTAAGAACTGAAAATCCGTTTTATCTTGGGAAGCAATTATTCAATTAATCCTTAGCACCAGTGAGGGAATAAATTTGCTTTAAGGAGACTTTGTGAATTCAAAAGACTCGGATTTACATATTATTTTGTTCTTATTTTCTTATTCTGTTTAATTTAATTTTGTCATTATTCATATATATATAGATTAAATATTACTAATATTGCGCGAGCAATGTAAACAACGCGATTTTTAAACATATACATGTAGTATTAATTCACTTATTTGTACACATAACGTAATTAAGAAATAAAAACCATGGAATTCTTGTGGTGAAAAAAAAACACTTAAATGATTAAATTGAAACATTGAAAAAAGATAAAAAGAAAAACTAAGTTGAATGTGTTATAAAAGATTACTAAAAATTAAGAACAAAATGATTAGAGAAAAGAGGCATGTCTCATAATATTTTCATATCTCCATCATCATCTATTACAATGCTCATGCTCTTATTTATAGATACATGGACTTGGAAGTTTCAAAACTCAAAAGTCATGAGTTTAAAACTTAATGAATATGGAGTTACTTAATGAACTCTGGGAGTTCTAAAATACCAAAGAGCATTACAATTAAATATAAATCTAGACATCCATAAATATATATGTTATAATTTTATAACACTCCCTTGGTGTCTCATTGTATAACCATACGCATAGAAAAGCGCCTCATTAAAAACCTTACCAAAGAAAAACCCAATGGGAAAAAAAAACATCGGTTAAGGGAAAAGAGTGCAGTCAAGTGATAAGCTCCCCCTCATGAATGTATCATTAAGTCCTCCAAATTTTGCATTCCAATATTATGACGCAATCCTTCAAACATTGTAGTTGATAATGCCATCGAACAAATCGCTAGATTGTTCAATGTCACCACACTTATCAAGGTCATGTGAAAAAAGAATTTTGGTGAGATATGTTTTCTTCTCTCCTTTGATGTATCCTCCTTTAATTGAGCTATACATGCAGCATTGTCTTTCATACGTAATGGATGGAGTCCTTTTATAGTAATTTTCTAAGAATATGCCTCGTTAAAACCTTACCAAATAAAAACCCAAAGGGAAAAAAAATTTGGCTAAGGAAAAGAGTACAATATTCTTGTATAACTTCTAGTGCCTTGAGATTGCCTCATTAAAACCTTGCAAAGGAAAACCCAGTGGGAAAAAAAAACTTAGCGAAGGAAAAGAGTACAATCAAAGACATATCCTTTTACTCCCTTTCATAAGTACATAGAATTTCCATTATTCATGGTAAAAATATCATTAAGTCAAAATATGCCAATATTGTGCACAATCTTCTTCAAAATCATAGTTGGTAATGACTTAATGAATCTATCAACCAAATTATCACATGATCATATATGCTTGATATCAATATCGCCATTCTTCTGGGGCTCAAAATAATTTTGGTGCAATATGCTTGGTTCTATCACCCATGATATAAAGATCCTCTAATTTGAGTGATACAAGCAACATTATCTTCATATAATATCGTTGGACTATTTATGATTGATGATCATCCACAGTTCACACAAATATGTTGAATTACTGATCTCAACCAAATACATTCACAACTTACTTCATAAATTGTGATAATCTCTGCATCAGCAGATCCAACTAACTGTGGTTTTGATCCATAATTATAATTTAACTGCAAATGCTATATCAGGTCATGAGAAATTTTACAATATATATCAAAGCACCAATTGTATTGTAAAGATATGGTACTTGTGACCAAGAGTTTCTTCATTATTTTCGCGATCAAAACGGATCTTTTTGATATCAAGTAACCAATCTATCATTGAAGTACTTAAAGGATTAACATTATCCATGTAATGTTACTTCGGACTTTTTCGTGTATGTTGATTGATGAACAAGAATTCCATAGCTCAATTTGTGGTATCCAAGACAAAAATTTGTCTTACCAATGTCTTTCATCTCAAATTTGTTATTTTTGTCAACTCTTTCGGAGCAAGATCTTTCATCAATAATTACGAAGAATAATAAGAAATCCATATTATGATCTTTTGATAAAATGCATGCACAAATTGGATTATTCTCAAATCCTTCTTCAAAAGATATCTATTTAGGCGATTATTCCACAATATGCATCCGGATTGCTTTAACTTATATAAAGATCTTTGTAACTTAATAGAATACATACTTGAGATTTAGAATTATATGCTTGTGCATTTTATATCCTTCGTGGATTTTCATGTATATATGATCATTATCTAATGATTCATACAGATATGTTGTAATAACATTCATTAATCGCATATCCAAATTTTCTTTTCGCTACCAAGCTAATTAAAATTTGAATATAATTGCGTCCCATTACAGAAATATATGTTTCTCCATAATTAATACCGTGTCTCTGCGAGAAACCATGTGCTACAAGTCGCGCTTTGTACCATATAATTTCATTTTTCTTATTTCGCATAAATACCCATTTGATCTAATAAGTATTACACCTTCAGTGTGTCTGGGCCTACTGTGTCCAAAATTTTCACGCTTACTTTGTGAATTTAGTTCTATTTGAATCGCCTTTTTCACATTTGGCCAAATATTTCTACATTCATCAACAATTTGTGATTCATATTCATGATCATTACTTCGTAATATCAAGAACAACTTTATACAAAAATATGTTTTCGACAACAATTTTATTTCTATCCAATATATTCGCCTCCTCAGATATACATAATGTATCGAGATCTCGTTATTTTCGTGCACCGATCCTCTTCAGGGGATAACTCATCCTCTTTAGAGATAACTCTTCAAGAGTTTTATTTACAAGAGATTTTTGTTCATAAGTTTTGGATAGATCAATAACTTTTGTAGCTTTGTTTCATGGGTATAGCCTCTTTATAGTCGCAACTTATTTTTCAGATTTTTCTTCTTCCGAAAATTTTTATCTTTAACACCGATCATTCTTCCATGTTTCAAGTGTGATTTTGATTCAATTTGTCAGATAATAACAGATTGTCCTACTGTGGACTTCAATCTCTTCTAGAGTATTAGCGGCTAAAATGTAAGATATCATAATTTTCTTATTATCTATGAATAATTACGTAATTGATTTGCAATTCATTGCAAATGAATAATCCTTTCAACTTCTAGTTCATATTGATTTGTATGAGAATCGAGATTAAATAACGTTGAAACATTCCAATTAATTTCCGTCGTGCTTGACGCAATGATCTAATGTCCCGCTTGAGCAACGACTTTTCTCCCCTAATGGTGGGAAGACTGTTTCATTAAAATAACAATCCTCAAATTATACCTTAAAATATCACTTATTGAGGTTATGAATAAGATGACCCCATGCATGTATTGGTAATTAACTTACTTTGATATAATCAACAAGTAAATGAATCTTCCGTTCCTTACGGATGTTCATGGAGTTTTCAATAATTAAACGCAACATTATCGATCCCGGAATGTCAAATCATAAAAAACCTTTTGGATACGAACACTTCGTGTATTATACACTTCGGTGTATTACAACATTTGTTTCAACTATTCTCATTTTTAGTATAATATATCCCGTAAGAGAAAATATACAGCTTTTTCTAATACGAGCTTCGGCGGAGATAGTATTAAGTAATATAAAGAAATTACTTTACTATCTTCAATGTTGGTTTCAATATGATAACCATTATAACAATATCCTTAAAATCGAGCAAATTTCGTCATTTCGTAAGAATATAAAGAATCATCAATACAAAGTTTTGTGCCTTTTGACAACATTATAATCGCTCTTCCGGAGACTTTAATTAAGTTTGATGAATAATCACTCTTACAGAGCTTTCAATTATGTTTGATGAATAATCGCTTTCTTACAGAGCCTTTAATTAAGTTTGATGAGCTTACGCCCATACAACTTCGTATATGCAAAACATAAATTTAACTTTATTACTTGAAACATAAATAAAACATATAATAAAAATACTTATTATAATGTCATAATATAATGAAATAAAAATAATTAATTGGTATGAACATTTCTATCAACATATCATCAAGGAAACCATAGATATCAAAATTAGTTATATCCACTCCATTTGAAAAGTCAAAATAATTCATGGGATCTTCGTGATCATTCCATTTCTTTTTCTTTTATGGAGTCTTGGTACAAATCTACCAAATGTTTAGAGAGTACACGACGGTACATTCCCTTTTATATATTGATTGTTCTTTTCAAGTCCACTACCACAACTACAACCATAATTTCCTCTATGATTATCAAATGAGGTTCAATTCACTTCAGTGGAATGTAATAAAATCGGTCGAGCTAGATTGTTGGTTTTTCAAATGAAAACTCATTATTTTGTACAACCATTAGAAGACATAATATCACTTCAAACATAGTTTCCTTTATCGCTTCGTAGAAAATATTTTGAAAACTTACTCTCTCAATATTGCTACTACGGGAGCATATTTGAGGCATGAAATATAATAAATATTTTCTCTAACATGTCTTCATCGTTGTTTTTCACTCAACACTTTTAAAATCTTGCAACTTCAAAGTGCAACCAATTATAATGAGCTTTTAAAATCTTTCCTTTAAATCATTTCATAAGACAAGTAAGTCTTTTACTCTAATGTACTCAACTTTTAATTTTTCATGGAGATGATAAATAATAAAAATCATTAATTTTGCATGATCATGCGGTGATGCATGATTGTCAACTACAATCAGATCTCCAAGGTTCTTTGCCTTTATATGAATCTCATCATTAAGAGTACATGACAAATAATTCTTGCTCGATATAAATCAAAAGCAACAAATTCAAATTTATAATATTTAAATATTAAATAACTAAACATATTTCCCATCAAATTAAATAATTATATATGTTCGATTTAATTGTAATGAAACAATTTATAGAAATGCAAGAAAACACGAAACTAAATTTGTCCACTAAAATAACAAACCAATATTACTAAGCATATTTGTCATTGTAACTTCATACGAAAAATTTATCAAAAGGTTATTAGAAATATATCAAATATGCTATCATGCATGCCAAAAGGAAATATATCAAAATCATTAGAAATATATCAAATATGCTACCATACATACCAAAAGGAAATATATCAAAATCATTAGAAATATATCAAAAGATTGTTTTAGTACATGAACTAAAAAGAACTAAAACATCATGTATTTTATCGAATCCCTTTTGATTTATTTAGATTGGAAGAAATGCAAAATTACAATACACTTCTATAAAAATAAACACTGCACAATAATTGAGGTTAGATATTTCACCGTATAATAACAAGACAACTTGAGGGTGGTGTGATGATGATGACTTACATATGAGTATAGCGGTCGTTAAGCATGCTAGAATCAAGAACAACAAACTCTAATAATAGATTATGAATGGAATAACATGCGTATGTTATACTAAAAAATTTGTGTATCCATATATATATAATTGATAAACATACCTTCTCCTTCAAATCAAATATGATTATCTTCAAGATGAATGTGAGAAGCGATTCGTCTTTGATAACGTGTTATAAAAGATTACTAAAATTAAGAACAAAATGATTAGAGAAAAGAGGCATGTCTCATAATATTTTCATATCTCCATCATCATCTATTACAATGCTCATGCTCTTATTTATAGATATATTGGACTTGGAAGTTTCAAAACTCAAAAGTCATGAGTTTAAAAACTAAATGAATATGGGAGTTACTTAATGAACTTGGGAGTTCTAAAACCAAAAAAGCATTACAATTAAATATAAATCTAGACATCCATAAATATATATGTTATAATTTTATAACAGAATGCATATATATTGCTAGTTAATTATATATGCAAAACAATTAACTCAATAATTAAGTAATTAATGACATATATAATTAATTGATTATATATCTAGCTAGCTAGTTGCGAGGGCGGGTATGCTCCGGTCCGGCAACTCCGGTGACAACCTTAGCCACGTCCAATGCGGTAGCTTCGGGCTTCTTGTGGGAGTACAGGGTAATGTAGCCAATGCCCACAGCAACGGCAAACCCACCGATAGCCATTGTTGGACGAAAACGCACTTTGCTCCTCTGTTGAAGAACTCCGGCTGCGTGGGCTCCGGCATTTTGAAGTTTTGGCCTTGCCTGCTGATCGACTCCGGCGGGTGCGTGTGATTCGGCTGCCATTTTCTTATTTTATTTCTCTCTTCTTCCTTTTAAATATATATATTTTTTATGATCTATATATCTTTCTTTTTATATAATTAATGTTTATGGGGTTTTTAGGTGTGCATGTGCATGGTTATGTTGAAGTTTATAGATAGAAGAAATAGGGGATGAGAGGGAGTAAATTAATTGGCTTCATAACCTCTAGTTTATCTTTTTCGCCGTTGTTTGAGGACCTTACTACCTACCTACATTTGACTTAATTGAGACCATCTAGATTAAAGGAAAAGGAACAAAGACAAAATGAATCAATGAATGGTAATTAGCTCGCATTTGATTACATATTAATACATTTTAGCAGTCTACTTTTTAATATATTTTAAAAGTTTATATATTTGTATTAAGAGTTCTTTTGAATAATTTAGACTCATATTTGTATCTTAACTATTCAGAGTGAACTGTTAAAATATATTAAGATGCAATCAAACAACACTTTAATCAAATATAATTATCGATAATAATATATATTGCGAATATTTATATTATTTTTTTGATTATCAGTTACATCAATATTTATTAGTGGAGATAAAAAAAACCTGTATCCAGTATCCAACAACTCAAACTATACAAATGAATGGTATAATTTGGGTTGCTAGCTGGAAACGGGATAGTCGTAGTAGGATGGATGTCCTCCTATAATTTTTAGCAATTTTATGTATTAATAAGTCTCACAATTATAATTTGGCATAAATTTATCATAATACATAGCTGGTCTGACTCTATGATTATTAAAGGAAAAAGAAATATATATATATATATATATATATATATATATATAATATTCAGCATTAATTAAAATTGGGTATAAAAGTATTCAATATGGAAAATATTAAGTTTTGGATAGGGAAAGATAGCTAACGTTTTCTAATTAAAAAAAATATCTTTTAATTTTTAAAATGAGAAAATAATGAATGTGTTAATTAGTTTTCCATTTATTAAAGGAGTGGTCAACATTTTGAGAGGAAAAATTTCTCAAAACAGCTAGCGTAAATGGTGCATTAACAAGTTTTACCATGTGTATTAATTGCACATTTTACATTTACACTAAAATTATAATTTTTGCACCAGAAATATCATTTCACTTTATTAAGAATATTTTTTTTCTTTATCAATTTGACAAATTTAAAAATTGAATGGACAACTATCACTATCACTATGGAATGTCCAAATATGAGCCATCTTTTATTAATTTAGCTTAAATATAAATTGCTATCTTAAATTATTACCTTTTTTTACTTTAAATTGACATTTTAATTTTTCAAATTAGATAATTAAATTATTAATTTTTTTTCACTTCAATTCAATTGGTGATGCCACGTTATAAATTGATGACGTAACATCACTGACTAGATAATAAGTGCTTATGTATAAAAATAAAAAAGTTTTAAAACGAGATTTTAACACTTATATTAGATTTAGGAACAAACATGAAAATTACTAAAATTCAAATAATAAATTAAAAGAATAAATAAATAACGAACAACCTAACTTATGACCTGTTCGGGAGCTCTTTATTTTAAATTACTTATAAGTTAGAATATAAATTGACATATAAATTATGACTTATAAGTAAAAGTGTTCGATATCAATTTGATTTAATTATAAGTTAAAACAAATTATGGTTGTTTATGTGTATCTCTTATCCAAGGAAGGTTTTGTTTTATTTTGCTTTACGGTTGGGATGATTATATTGATTGGTTATTGTTTGTTTAGTAGTATGTATAAGGAGATTTGTGCAATTAATTTGCTTAAGGTACGTAATTGTGAAGATAATTTTAGTTTTTATGTTGTTGTGTAGGTCATTTTGTTAGTGTAATTTTTTTTACTTTATGTTAATTGTGTAAATTATTTTACCTTTTTACTCTTTTATATTATTTAATTTTACATTTTACCCTTAAATGTTTAAAAAATGAAAAATCATTTAAATTAAGGTTTTTAAGGGGGTGTTTGATAAAAACTGAATGAAAAAAGTTGTTTGATAATTGACATGTCTGAAACATCTGAATAACATATTTTTATTATTTTATCCTTCTAAAAATATTCAAAATTGTTATAAATGTATTTAATATTACTTAATATAATAGTTAATATTGTAAAAAAAAAAACTTCATCCAGTCCATTCTGTTAAAAAAATGATACTAAACCATTTAGTCCAAATCGTCTGAATGACGGAACGATTTAGCCATTCAGACATAAACAAACAGCCATTAAATTACACATAAGCATTAACTAACTTAATCAACAAGTCACATCATAATTTATGACGTGACATTGTAAATTGAATTGAAGTGAAAAAATGATAGTTTAATAACCTAATTAAAAAAATTGAAAGGTCAATAAATGATAATAGTTCAAAATAATAATTTATATTTAAGCCTATTTGTGACGCCCCCAAAATTAGGTATACGTCACCCATCTTGGGTCGCCACTTACATACTACATATAAATTCAAATACAACTTACTAATATAACTGCATGCATGCAATACGACGTAAATCGTGAGTTTGAATACAAATATTGTCTACTAGATATTATACAAACTCAAAAGGAGTCCTCATTACAACTATTATCACACTATTTCACGAATAGTGAGGGACTACTAATCTTATCCTCCTGACCATTACTCCGCTTCCCCGACTCGTCTCAAAAATTTATGTTCTCATTTCACGAAGAAAACGAATGAAAGAAAGGGTGAAATTTCATCTAAATTTCAAAGAAAAATATTATGACTAAGATAATGCAGAATAAATTATCATTAATTTTCAACAAAAGTTAAACCGATAAAATACAATAGACAACCAGCTTTAATCTGCGGTGAATATCTAATCCATTAAAAGAGTCAAGTAGAAAATAAAGTCTACTATCTTTTAGGTTTTAAAAGGTTTTCATAAATTTTTATCACTAAGACTCAGTTTAATGAATAAACCATAATATCTAATCATCCCTGTCACTACTGGCCAAGGATTTTCATCAAATTATCAATGGTTAATTTGACTATACCGAATCACCCCGGTCATAATCATACAAAAAACTATCCATCATCGCATTACACGGTGCCAATCGGGACTTTTATCACATCATTTATAATAATGGCCATTTATTATAATTGAATGATCCCAGTCATAATCATACTAAGTTCATCTACGACGTAAGCCCAAAAGATAACATATTATAACATAAGGATGATGACAATGACATAATAATTCAATAAAACAAGTTCGAGAATTATTTTATCCGAGAAATTAAGAACGTCCAAATTGTCAACAAGATCTTCGTTTGTAGAGTAAAATTCAAGAATGATCGGAAGAATATTTCCATGAAAAGATCTTCTGGATGAAACGCGAATATCGAGAATATTCTACTAATTTCATGGAGTATAAAGTCAAAGTTTTAACTAACCCAGTATAATAAAGAATGGAATAACAAAGGAAATCACCATACGATGCGGATCTTGGCGTATATGCGGAGTTATTTCAATGTAATAATAATAATTAACAGAATCGGTGAATTCACAATCGGCGGGATGTTCCAACAGAATAATAAAGATGGAACCAGATCCCCAGGTAAAACACATGACATATAGGATATTCCAACGGAATGATAAAAATCGGAACCGAATTAGGTGTAAAAACACACGACGGGATGTTCCAAATGAATAATAGAAGAATGGAATAAAAGAAGAAGATCACCAAGTATAGGGATTCAGCATATCACAAGTTATTCCAATGTAATAAATAAGAATGGAATAACAAAAGAAGTTCTCTTCATGAATACAAAAGAATAACACCCCTTTTACGGGTGCAATGAATAATATTCCCTACCTAGAAGAATCAATATTGGCGAAGTGAAGTAGCGAGAATCACTTTTCTTCTTTCTCTCTATAGTTTACTCTGTACAGAGTTTGGTTGAATTAAATAAGAAAATAATGAAGGAATGAGAACTTCATTTATAGGAAAATAGAATGATAAGTAATTAATCCATGAATCATCCAGATTGATTTACTTTAATCGGCGGTATCCATATTTAAAAGCAAAATCTTTTAAATAAAATATAATATATTCTATTTATATAAAAACATTTTACTTAAATCTTATCGCAAAACACTATCTGAACACTATCGTAATAAAATATAATATATTTTATTTATAGAATAAACTTTAATAAGATTCTTTTTATATAAAAAGATGTTTCGCTTTTTATTACGTTAATAATACGAATAAAACAAAGCGTCATTATCGCTTATAATAATTCATATTATTAATCGATGATAATGGAATCAAACCGAGTGAAACTTTCTCATAAAGCGTCGATAATCAATACTGGTATCTTTCTTATCAACCACACGTATTCATCGTACTTTTTTTGTCGAGTAGTTCAACAAGATCAACGGTAAAACTTCCGCCGTTATTTCAATAAAATATTTTTGCGTTTCTCAATCCGACAATAATTACATTATAGGGTCACTAACGATTGATTGGTAGTTATCTAATATTCCCTATTAAATCGAATATTCCCCCCAATCGAATATAATATAACCACTGTGCATACTTTTTTGCAAAATTTATAAATACTACCCACAACTATAATATTATTTTAAATTCACATCATAATATTAAAAATTATTTAATGAAATTTAAATCTTTATTGATAAAATCTGAGTCTCACATATTAGTTTTATGTTTATTTTAAAGAAAATACTGAAAGCTTAACATAATTCAATAAAATTAAAAATACAAATTTTGTTCAATTTACTTTATCCAAAACAATAAGTAAATGATGAAAGTTTAAAATTTTACTTTGGACACAAATAAAATAAAATATGCGACTTAATTTCTGAGACATTAAGAGAAAGAAGAAATCATTAGCATGTTTCACAACTTATAAATTGGTCAAACTGATTTATAAGTTGTTTTTTGACTGACCGAAAAAGTGTTTACATCTTATTTTAATAGTGTTTATATCTTATTTTAACATATACGTCATTTTAAACATTTCATCTGAATTTAATTTTTACTTATAAATCAAAAAAATATCAAATACTTTTATTTATAAATTATTATTTAATATGATTTATAAATTATTTTAAATTTTAACTTAGACGTGCATTTAAAATAAGTGATTTCGAGACAAAAGGGATATAATTAAATTAATCCATTCATCTAAAGACTAAAGGTCAATAATCTCCAAACTATGGCATTCTACAATAACTACATCCTTATATGACCTGTCAAATTGAAGGATACACACTATAAATGTAAGGTTCTCAGCCCTCCACGCCTCATAATACCTTTTCAATGAAAGAGAACAGCTACAGGTTATGTTCTACATATAAATACCCACCTAAATCTCAATCTCCCTCTCTCATACAGATTCACACATTGTGAGTGAAAATGGCCAAGAAAGAGATGGAAGTAGTAAAGGGTATAGACCTAGAAAAGTACATGGGCAGGTGGTATGAAATAGCTTCATTCCCTTCAAGATTTCAACCCAAAAAAGGTGTCAACACAAGGGCTACCTACACTTTGAGAGACGATGGTACTGTCAATGTTCTGAATGAGACCTGGACTGATGGGAAAAGAGGGTTTATTGAAGGAAGTGCTTATAAGGCTGATCCTTCTAGTGATGAAGCTAAACTCAAAGTCAAATTCTATGTTCCTCCGTTCCTCCCCGTCATTCCTGTTGTTGGAGATTACTGGGTTTTGTACCTTCATGATGATTATCAGTATGCTTTGATTGGCCAACCCTCCAGGAAGTTTCTATGGGTATGTTCAATTATTTATTCAATTTACAAATATAATTATGCATAGATTTGTAATTCATGTGCAGAATTACATAACTCCAAATTCACATGCATGTACTAACTTCAACCTAAAATTGCACAAAATTTGTTTGTGATGGCAAAACATTGTAATTGGTTACCATTATCGCTAAAAGGTCATCTGCCTGGTTTGTTTGTTTTTCCCTTTAATAATAATTAGGAGTAATAAATTTGGGTTTCCTGTATTGCTTCGGGGAGAAGCTATATTTGACCCATTAAATTTAATTAAGCTTTTTGGGTAATATTTATGGCATGAATTACTTGAACAAAATTAGTGAATAACATTAACACTGTGATTCAGAGGAAGGATTCTATTACTTTATAGAATTGGATCAAATTAAGCTTAGAACTTGGATTAATTCCAAGATAAGGATTGTATTACTCCAAATGGTGAATTTTACAAGTTATATTACAGAATATTTTTTTTCTTCTTGTTGTTGCGGTTATATTCTTATTGTAATATTCCCATTTTGATTATTGTGGATGGTGTTTGGTTTCAGATATTAAGCAGGCAACCCCATCTTGATGAAGAAGTCTACAATGAGCTTGTTGAAAGGGCTAAAAATGAAGGCTATGATGATGTCAGCAAACTGCACAAGACACCACAAACAGATCCTCCACCAGAGAGTGAAGAAGATACCAAAGGAATTTGGTGGATCAAATCAATTCTAGGCAGATAGAAGGGAAAGGGCAGATGGTGTGGGCAGATTTTATCAGCTACAGCAATAAAAGCGTGTATGAGTAGTTTTTATTTTGCTTCCAAGTTCTGTAAGTATGAAAGTAACGTTTAGTTGTGGTACGTATGTATTTATTGTGATTTGTGGGTGACTTGTTGGTATTTTCGGTTGGAAATGGAAGAAATATGAAACTTAGGTTCTAAGGATGAGCGAGCGGTGGGGTCTTGTTCACAACTTATCTCGGTCTTTTTCAATTAAATGGATTAGGTGGTGTTTCTTTTCATAGGTGCCTACTGAAATATGCTTGTACGGTTGTTGTGTTTGCCTGTTTGGTTTGTTTAGTTGCCCAAAGAAGCTGCTGTAAACAAACAAGCAGTAATTAACCCTTCCCAGCATTGGTCATCATCTCCTTGCCCTTTGAAAATGCAACTCTCCCTCTCTCTCTCTCTCTCTCTCTCTATATATATATATATATATATATATATATATATATATATCTAATAAAATACAAATGATTTTGAATTTTTCTCCCACTTAATAAACCATCTGGACCGTTCAAAATTTAAGATAAATCTTATTGTTTATTCAGTGGCACGGGACCTAGCTAAGTATATATAAAGAACAAAACTGGCTACTAATCTTCTCTACCTTGTGGGTCAAGTGCATGGACATATGTGCAGGCAAATTTTCAGATGGAAAGCCCGAGTAACTCTGCTGTCTACATATTTTTTTCTAGTTTAAATTCAAGCTTACTATTCATAATAAACATTGCAGAGATGGTTAAATCATGATCACCAGACACCAGGTAACCATTGGCATTGGGTAAGGACCAAAAGTATCAGTTAGTAAATGAAGATAAAAAAAAATTGAACTAGTAAACAAAAAATCAAGGACATTTCTGGTAGGCTTGTTTTTGAGAGATTATTCCTATCCATTTTGTAAAGAAAAGAATGGCAGGACACTGGAATGTGCAAAAATCCATATTTCAAAATGAACTGGCCGCGGTGTTATATTTGGATGCCATAAACAACCCAAAGTAATTAATGTAAACACGAAGTAAGCATACAAATAGTATATTTTAACAAGAAAAACATTGCCAATAGGCCAATACTATTCAGTATTTGCTTTCTTCAATCTCACAAGCCAGGATACAAGAAGGAAGAACCTATGTTCCATCTTGCAACAATCTATTAGCGATATAGACAATAATTTTGTGAATCGTCATCACATTTAACAGTATGACAAGGAATCCATGGTCGCTTCAGACGCTTTTACAATATTGTACAGCATTGATTGGTTTTCTTCGCCTGCTTGTAGAACATCTGTTTAAGAATATCACCAGTAGGCTCGTGTCAGCAGTGACCAAGTTTATTTTCACAGCAATAAAACAAAGGGTCATAACAAAGAATTTAAATTATAGATCCGTATAAAAAAATATACAACTTCTTATAAAAGAATCCACAATCGGGGGATAAGGGGCATTAATAGGTGACAAGCTTCTTGAAGAGATGAGAAAGGTCTCACATGAATATACTGAAAAACAATGAAAGAGTGATGGCATCAATCCGGAAAACAACAACCACCTCAACACTTAGCTTTTCCACTAGGCTAAGTGGCTTATCTTATGTTGAATCATGACCCAAGGATTTTCCTTTCCTACTATAATTGGAATGAAACTATATAGTATACACCTCAAACTTAGCAGTCAAATTTCATAACCTTGGATGTTCTGTCCTCCACTGACCGGGAATAATTGACATCCAAAGACGACAAAATAACTCAATAAAAGCATATTTTTATTTAACTAATAGACCTAACTAACCTAGATGTTCATTTATAACGTTGTTCTCATATGCAAAGAGGTTACATGTTACATGCAGGCACAGAGCCACACTGGGCTTAGTGGGTGGTCGGCCAAACCACTTAACTTTCCTCTAATTTTATTTTTTTTATATATATAATATAGATCTTAATTGAGGACTTAATGAAAATCACTGGATAAACTATGCTTGATCAAATAAAGTTCAGAAATAGTTTTAATTAATTTTCCCCCAGATAGACATACTTGCAAAATTACACGAGCATCTGTACAACATAAACCAAAACCTTCTGAAACATTAATAAGAAGAAATACAAAAAAGATAACTGGTAAACATGGAATGAAAATTGAAATCATTTCCATTGTAGGCAAAATATTTTAAATTATCCCCAACAAAATACCAAAATGCCAACAAAATGTTTTACAAAAACACAATGCCTGTAACTGAAACCAAATAAATCAGCCCATAGAAACAGTAAAAACTGTGGACAAGCATCTTCTCAGTATCTACACTTAAGTACAGCAGCAAAATCCAACTCGGGACACTAAGAATTCAATCATGTTTTACGTTATACATGTATATTAGTATCCTCAGAATTAGTATAGGTCCTCATTATCAGAACCTGGGTCAAGTTGGACAATGAAGGCATGATCCTAGCTATATTTTTTAAGCACAGTTTGAAAAAAGCAAAAGTTACTCGACAATAAAGACATACACACATATTAAATCATCCTATTGATATTTACACCAAATAGCTGCTGTCTTACATGAACTCTTCAGTTGAGGGTGATGACATGGGTGTGGGTGGGTATGGTCCGTATGGATCCATGTCGGATTCTTCACATGTCGATCAGACACTTCAAGTCACCAACAATTGATATTATACCCCATAAACTTGATGGTATTTTGAATTTGAACCAATAATTTTGGTACTTCTTTCACTGAATCTGTCATACTTAAGTCATCACATCCCACTAATTATCTTCTATAATCAAAATTCACACTAAATGTTCGACATTCTTTCACTAAATCTCACATACTATTAACTTTAAACAACATGACTTGTATCCACAAAACCATATCTAAAAAAAAACCTTTTTCGCTGAGTTCCCGAATTTTATTATTTTAATAATAGACAAGTCTGACACCAACACCCGACTCCCATACCCTAGTCCGTGTAACATAGAATAGTTGTAATCATGTGATAATCTATAAACTTATATAGGCACATAATATTTGAATCGTAGATTTCAAAAAAGAGTTGCACAACATTAAACTGACGATAGAATACAAACTTTGCCTTGAGCATACAGTTCTCTATGTAATTTGGTGAGTTCTACTGTGAGAGCGCAGATAATTTGTATGTAGTATGTACCTGTGAAGCTGCACTAAGATCTGAACTCTTCTCAACTAAACTGTCCAGCTTCTCCCCTCGAGCAAGAACACTATCGATGGTCTTGTGCTGTAGCAAATAATAGCATGCATGACATACATAACATTAGGCGAAACAAAAGAAGAACAGATCAATATGATTTAGTGTGCAATAGGTGAAAATCGCCCATTCAGGTGACCATTGTAAAACTCTAATCCATATCACCAAAATAACAAATTGATCATCTTATCTCACGTAACAAGTAAAGAAATTACAACAACAATCCACGGAACAGCAGTATGCCATGTATAACAGAAAGAACCCATGACGATTAAGATATTTCAATGCATAGCTTTTCTATACAAGTCAACTCCCAGAATAATCCAAGATAACCAAGGTTGACTCTCCAAGTTTTCATTGTTGGGTCCTAGCACTAGGTGAGTTGTCTTTACTTTGGTTTTTAAACACATTATTTTGGATATTCCATATATGTAACTAAAAAGTACCTTGTGCTAAGATTTAAAACAAAAACAGTGGCTTGAAACACCCAAGACTACCTATGAAAAATTCTCTGAAAAACACTGGTGAAGACCAAATGTGAATCCATACTGCAACCCTTTATTCGTTTTCTTTGTCACGAGCTCCTAAATGCAAATGGATTTCCTCAATACCAATCTCAGCTACTAGCTTAAACTGGAAAAATGCAAAACATCCATTTCACTTGGGGGGAAAAGTTGGTCACTTATCAAGGGACTTGAGATATATGGAAGTGACATGAAGGGGTATATGACTTGCCAGGGATCAATTACATGTTTGCTATTTTTAACACGCAAGTTGATTGTTCGAAGTTTAATGGCAGCTTTATTGGGGTATGGAGAGGAGACAAACAAGATCAAGCGGTCTCTCGGCCCCACTTTATTAGATGTGGACTATGGACAAAAAGAAACTTAAAAAAAACCTTCATAAGACGGGGCCAGTATCAAGTTGCAGCACTTTTCAGTAGTTTTGCTCGAGGATTTTTTGGGGGGATGTCCAGTATTAAGGTATAGCATTGTCAGTAGGTGCAGTACTTGTCCGAAGTTTTTCGATTGGCTCCATATTAGATTGGCCATGGAATACTGGTTTGTAGATGTTATGGTGGATGCTTGGTATCATAGGTGTCCTTAGTGATAGCCGGGTGCTTATTTTTCTCTTTCTTTATAGAAGGGTATCACACTGTTTAAGAGCTATTGGCTGAATACACTTTTCTGGTGATAAGATAGTTAAATAAACTTTTTGTTTTCTTTTCTGGAAAGGTTAGATTTGATAGTAAAATAAACTTCCTGTCAACTCTGTCATAAAATGTAATAAAGGGAAAAAAAGAGAAATATGAAGTAAGGCCTGCATGACACATCATCACTCGTCATGTAAAATCAGCCAGTGTCATCAAACAAAGTTAATTTAGAACTCCTTTACATTAAAAACCATGCACTATACAACAACAGACAACCTCAATGTTTCTAAAAAAAAACTTTTCTGATTTGATATGGTAAGGAATTATAGACATATTTGAACCAAGTGAAACCATATTTATTAATTTCCATCCCAGGTTACAAAATCTTTCAAGTAATCAAACAGTAGTGCCACACTGAGAATATGATCAACCGGAAAACTAGCAATAAATGCAATTAAATATCAAGACTTACAAGTATAATTTTTGTTTCATCCAGTTCCCTCTGGATTTTCAACAACTTGTCTGCCTCAGCAGGGTCCTGAATAAACAGAAAATGGGGTTCAGTTCATCAGCAGCTCAAGTTTCAAAACTATATGAAAATTTAGAGTTGAAAAAAATGGAGAAATACCACTATGTCTTATGTACCTATCCAACAGTGATAAAGAAACTTAATATCTACCTGAAATTTTGTCAAAGCATCATTGAGGTAGGGCCATGGTTGAGAGTTATCTGCTTGCACAGTTCTCCACGACTCACCAAAATTCTTTTGGTACTCATCTATTACCTGACAAGTATTTAATAGGTTATCAGATCAAAAATTTTAACAGTCTGGCACATGAACACATGTATGCTTATTATTCTAAGATACTAGTTGAGGTCACCACTCACCACCTTTCCCACACTCGAACCCTTACAGAGAATGTAGAAATAGTTCTAAGGGTCCTTCATGTACTTGTTTACCGTCTTATAAGGAATGATGCATTGTCCTTCCTTATTTCCCCCCTTCTTTTCATTTTATATAATTTCTTGATTTTTATTAATAATATAGAACATAAGCTTACTAGCATTTAGCAGCAATATGTAGAATGAAAATATAGATGAAATACTCAAAACATACAAATTATATTACAGTTTTAGAATATCTATTATCTGTAACACAGGGTCACGAGTGTCAAACAGTAAAGTACATCGCAACAATAAAAGATCACAATGCTGGAACACAGGTGGAGCACAGGTGAAGCATGTGTATTTGAACAGATGATTGTAGTCATATATATATATATATATATATATATATTTATATAACACAGCAACCTAAAAATAAAGGCCATGTTTGGCATGGAAATTTCCCTTAAACATGTATTATTGTATGATATTGGCAAACAATATCAACACACCTGCCATTTAGAATTTGATGAGAAGCATACAGATAAGTTGACACATAAACAGTTAAACACATGTATTTTAAATCAGTAACAATAGTATTGAAATCATGGAAGCGGGGTATAATAAGGGACAAGACAATAGTAGATAAAACTTTTACTAAGCCATTAATCAATTTCATTAACTAATTGAAGTTTCAAGTCAATAATCACAATAAAAATATGAATAAGGCTAAACGACCTTTTTGGTCCTAGTATTCTATACTTTGTTTCACTTAAATCCTTCTACCTTTTTCCCCATAATTGTCCATGTACTCCTTGGAAAAGGATCAAATTGATTCAGAGTTTGGCTAAGTTAGACCGGTTGACGTGGACCTGAGGAAAATATTATCAGTCTCAAAATTAAATTGAAAAAACAATAAGAAAAAAATTGTGGAAATTAGTTGCCCAAAGTCAAGCAACTCAACAGTGCCTTTTATGCCAAACTAGTAGGGTAAGCTGAAATGAATCCCATACATAAGAGTAAATTAGAATTATAGAAGCAAGGCAAGAAAAAGAATTAAAAAGATAAACAAATTAAATACAATAGAAATAAATACAAAATTTACAATAAAAGAAAAGAAATGAATTTAGTAAATACACACACATAAATAGAAAAACAAATTATATGTATTTAAATAGAAAAACAAAGAAAGAAAAGGGTAATAAAAAGAGAGAAACAGAAAAAACATAAGAAAAGGTCCAAAACACCCTACTCGGACTCCGAAATGAGTGGCCCAAAAAATGAAAATTCTTAGCTGGTATTTCTCAAATCATTTATGTGAAAATTAATTATTTTTACTAAAAAGAACATAAAAGGCCTCTCTCTTTGCTTCCACTATCTCTACAAAACCATGATAGCCTGGCACCATCAATGCCGCCCCTCACTTTCACTACCTACAGGCTACAAACCATTGGGTCGATTACCCTCTCCCCCACCAACGGTCCAACTCCACCCTTGACGTTCCTTCCCCCGTTTTCACCATTATGGCTATTCTTGGCGCCGTAGAAAGTAGAAAAATCCCAGGTACAATTTTTCATTTAATTTTTTGATTCTTATTGTATCCTTCTCATGGACATATCAACCAGTAAAACTTGATCACGTAAATTGGCTTAATTAATTTGGCCTTTTTTCCAGGAGTACATTGGCAATTAGTTTTTTTTAAATAAAAAAAATACCATGGTTGTATATCTTTACTGAAAATATCTACAAGCTCTGTCAAGTCATCCTGGAAATGCACAATAAAATTACAACAAAATGAACGAAAATCTGGAAAGCCATATAAAATGCACCAGTATGCATTTTCTAAATAAACACAATTTTGCTTCAGTAATACAAAAATAATAAGAAAATATGGACTCACCTGGTTGAGCAAGGAAAATGCACTTCGAACCGGGTAATGATCATCCATAAATCCTAAGGCACAAAGACCATTCCTATTATAGGAATGCACCTTGTACTCTGTCAAGAAAAGAAGAAAACACAATAAACATAGGGAATTTAAAAATATTTGGATTGACACCCCCAAAAGAATATACCAAATTTCTATTGAGAAGGTCGGCCAATTAAGCATCTCACATCATAAAATGCAGTCACGAGCAATTCAATCCAGAGCTCCATGAGTCACAGCTCAAGAGCCATTCTACTAACATTAAATGATCAATATCCTAATTTGAAGGTAATATAGAAACAAAAAAAAAAAAACTTCCTTCAAACTCCATAACAAGTCAAACTTCACGAGCACAATGAGTTAAATTTAAAAGTCTCCTTCATTCTAGGGCCAGAAATCTTGGAAACCCGATATATTAGCATTCAGATTGTTTCAATTTCTTATAAAATCCCATCAAAATATCTAATATACTTATAGACAACCCATCTCCCTTTATCATCAATTACTTTTCCTCGTGTGTCAATTTTTATTTTGTTCTAAGCAATTCCAACTCCGCATCCAAAACCAGATCCTAATTCAAACAATCGCTTAAATTTTTTAATCAAACGTAATCCAACAAAATATGCTATATTAAAACGTAACTCTTCCTTCGAAAAACGTAAATAAATAAATAAATAAATAATTGAATCAATAAGAAAGGTATAAGGATTGATACCTTCGTGTTGAACGGATTGTCGTTGGCTGGGTGGAGTCCGACTGGCAACGGTCCGTCCTACGAAGACAATGAATTCCTTAACGCTGGACCTCTGAAAATAGCCGAAATGGCTCACATCCATGGCGTTGGCTAAGATCACCGGATCCGAACCGGTCGGATCGCATTTAAGTACCAGTAACGCCGTGATCTTCATCTCTTCCCTCTACTTTTTCTCCCTCCTCTTAAGCTCCGAGAACCAGAAGAAAGAAAGACAGAAGTTCTCTCTGTTCACAATATAAAATTGATTCGATGGTCGCGTTAATCTCACAGTCCGCATATGTACACTATATCTTTCTTTTTTTTTTTAATTTGGTTGAATAAATAAACGTGTTATTAATAAGATGTTTCCGTGTGGTCGATGTATTTGTAGTGTGTTACAATATCTATGTTTTGCCATACCTACCTCGATTGGCCCTCAGTCGGTATCACCCCTCATCTTATTGTTCCTTTATTTTATGCTCTCCTACATAGACCTGCAAATCAATCGAACGGATTTAAATTTTGTCGAATTTGAATCAAAGTCGAATTGTTAGTTGAACTTAAATATATTCGAGTAATATAATCGAACTAATATCCATGTGTAAGTTTGATCGTGAACAGTTCGCGGACATAATCGAATATGATCGAAGTTATGAATACGTGAATCGCTCTCAAACGTTCACGACACATCATCTAGTTTCGCGAAACGTGATTAAGTATTTTTTGATGAACCACGTCAAGTGATTATATTTCTAACTTTCAAGTCGGTTAATAAATTTTATATATAAGAAATCGAATCACTCGAACTCACGTTAGAAATTGAATTACTTGAATCGAACCAAATTAAACTTCGCATGAATTGAAATGATTGACCACATGGTTCATGACACGTTCGATTGAAGAATCGAATGTGAAACCATATCTGAACTCAACTGATCAACAATGTATCAAACTCATATTAGAACCGAATTTTTTAACCAAACTCTCAACAAGATAATTAAATTTTTTAAAAGAAACATAACAATAAAATAATAATAAACTCTTAAATTTTGACCAGCTCTCATACTATTTTAAACTGGTTTTCAGATTTATACTTTTAAATGACATACATCATTGCCTTAAAATCATTATTTCAAAACTCCTATATGTTTTTTTTTTTTTAAATTTTATGTTGAATAATGTGTAAGATGTAAAATTATAATTACCAACAATCTATTGAACTTAAATTTGTAGGTATGTAAAAATGGAACCTAGATTTTAAGAGAGCTAAACGACGCACTTAACAACAAACGAATGGAATTTAGTGTTTGATTTCATGTTGGCTTTTCGTGCAAGTCCAATTTACTCACATCACAAAATTTATGTTATTGTTAGCTTTTTCATATATTTGTAGGGTATCAGTTTTTACAGAGTATTAAATAAAAAATGGGCGAATATTATTATTTGGTTATATTTATATATTTGAGGGGACGACTAAATTAGTAAAAAATATTATCTCTTATATATATGTAAACCTCAAGTATATATTTATGTTTACTCTTAAAGATAATGAATGAATTCTTAGTTTAGTAATGATAACAAAATAGTGAAAATATGATGTTAAATTTAGAATTTTTTGTCATTTTGTATTATTATTAGTACACATGCATGTATGCCTAATTTTTAGAAATAAAATTTTAAGATAATTGGTGCAAAAATTGTGGAATGTGTGGGAAGCTCATTTAGTCACAACTATACATACACTTATAAAAATACATTTTAGGTGTGAAAAAAATACACTAAAAGTAATAACCACCTCCCTCCCGGCCTCCCCTCATATTTTATAGTAATATACTAGTCTCAGTAGCACAATAGGCAATATGTGTGTAATAATTGTAAGAATATAATAAGAGTTTTATCAAAGGGATCGAAAAAAAAATCAAGAAAAAAATCAATAAAATAACAAAATCGGTAAATAAAATAAAATTTATAAGAAGGAGATTTGTGACACAGTTTCAATAGATAGATTAATAATTTATTTATTTGTTTTGGTTGTAAAATAACAAAAAATTGCTTTTAACCATTCCCAAAAAATAAAAAATAAAACTTGTAAATAATCTGCATTATGGATTTTATATATCTCTCTCAGGGAGGTCACATGCATGCATGATGAATTGGGTTAAGCAACCGCTTTTAAAAAATAAAACATGAAACTCTGCATTAGGATTAGACTCTCCTGTTTTAAACATTTTCTTTATATATCCAAACAGGGAGGTCACATGCACGCATGATGAATTGACTCATTAATTAAACTATATATTTCTGTCTTCCCATATATATATATATATATATATATATATATATATATATATGAATTAATAGTCAAATACTCCACCATTTGCATATGAATATGAATATAAAGAATACAAACACTGACCATAACGCGGTTTCAACTTTCATTTATGAATTGAAAATTGAAGGCACACCCAATACAGCTGTGACGAATCCATAATCTTCATTACAATAATATTTTGTTGACAGATCTATATTCAAACAAAGTAAAAAACCCACTGCATCAGATCTTGTTTTCCTCGAAATTTCAGGTTCAACTCTTCTGCTTTTGTTTGTCTGAAAACTGAGGTGACCCATTTTAGAAAAGACAAAAGCAAATGATATTTTTGTTTTGCTCTTTCAAGTTATTTCTGGCCTTTTAAGGTTTGCGTAGATATTGTCTTGTTTTGCTAATTTTGGGAAGTATTACTACGAAATTGGGAGTGTTGGTTTTCCAAAGATGGAAAGTTCAAGAAGTAGGAGAGTGGGGAAGAGAGGGTATGAAGAGAGTGTGGAGGATCAGGAGAGTGGTATACCCCAGTCCAAGAAGCCCAAATTGCCTGGTTTAGCTAGGTTTGTTCTATGTTTTCTGCATATCTTTTTACATCATCCATTCAATTTTTTGGGCTTTACCCTTGCATCCGTAGATTGGTTTTAATATTTGTATTCTACTTCATGCTGTCAAAATGTTATACTATTTGCTATATTATACTCCTATACACATATATGTATTTATATATGCGATCAATGTATATAATATATGATATTAGGATGTTAATTTGATGATCTTGATCATTCATTGCATGTTGTTGATTCAAGTTCAATAGAGTAAAGGGTATTTGGGTTTATTGGTTCTTCTTTAAATATACAGGGCCTTATCATAAAACAAAATAAAGCTACTCAAGTAAGAAAAGGTACCATTAAGTGTAGAATTCTATCACACCTACAATAATTTCTCAAATCCAGGATCAAATAGAAGACGCTAGCAAGATCGCTGTCTTGATGTTTCTCAAACAGGAAATAATTTGTGGAGTAGAACATATATTTGAATCAAATACCAGATGGGCAGAACCCTAATTTTTAGTGTGTAGCATCAATCTGTGTGTCCCAGTGCCTACACTACCTCATGGATTAGTCAAAAGCCTGGATACAAAAGGATGCTACAAATGATGGGAGAACAGAACCTAAGGAAATCATTCATGAGATCCTAGTGGTACGAGGACATGTTCTTTCTGTTTGTGTATATGTTCCATTAATCATGTAGCTCTTTTAGGGCATGACATTATTTTTAGTTGGAATGGGGGTAAAAGAGTGTTTTCTTTGCAATTAAATTCATCAGTTACCTTCCCAGGAGAGTATGCTGCCGGTCATATGTCCAGCCTCATGAGTCTAAATAACATGTCAAAAACAATTTTTTTCTCTCTTTTTATCTCATATTGAAATACGTAGAAGGTCTGTGGAACTTTTTATTTGATTGACCAAGATTTACTCAAATTCAGATTTCAAACACTCGTATTGCTTGCTCCTGCCTTTTAAAATTTAACCCTTATAAACTTCCATTGAATTAGACTACTTGTTTGAGTTCTATATTATTTGGTCTAATCTCAAGTGTTCTGTGTATTTAATATGCTCTATCGAGCTTTCAGCATTTTTTGGTTCATTTAAACATACCATAGTTGTTTGTTTCTTTTTGGCAGCGTGATTGTAGAGTCTTTGAAGGTCGATAGCTTGCAAAAACTCTGCTCATCTCTAGAGCCTCTCTTCCGCAGAATTGTGAGTTGTAGAATTAGTGTTATTATATTTTACTATTTTATTACCTGATTATTAAAGAATATCAGATTTTATAATATCAACGCGAGCAAACATTACGCTTTGCCGCTATCATTGATTAAGGTTGGAGATTCCAGTAGCTGGTTAACTGTGAAATGCTGTTTGCAGCTTCAATGCATGTTTTTCAAGTTCTAGTTCAAAAATAATTATAATTCAGATGTATCATGGAGACTACTCTTCCCTACAATGATACCTAATGGTGTCAGGATATCTTAACCTTAATTATTCTGAAGACTTTTTGCTCTTAAGATTTGTTGTTTGTCGTTCTCCTCCGAATGCATGTTTGTATTTTTTTTTTCTTTAAAGGCTTGAGTTGGATTAGGCATCTATATATTTCAGAGGAGAAAAAGGTTATACTTCTGTAATGCTTTTTACTTGTTTGTCTCACTTATCTATGTAACCCTCGAACATAAATTTAATTCACTTATTCGCAAGGAACTTCTAAAGGAAATTTCACTCTCACTTTGACTTTTCTCTTTCACAACTATAATCGTATGAACATTTTAGCTACAAGAAGGGCTCCCAAATGCACTGAAGTATGTTGCATTCCTCCAACTTATTTTACTACATAGAAATGTCACCTATCAAGTATCAACATGCCACATCAAATTTATTTATATTCCACTCTGAAATTTTATAGACCTGTGAGCAAAAATCTTTTTGGATTGCGCGTAACTTCTTTTTCGTTGTTACTGGATTACACTGATACGGTTTGTTCATTTGTTGGCTTAGAAACATATTTCTGAGAAGTACAATCTTGGTTCAGTCTTTGAAATTTTTCTTGATTAACTAAATCGTCTTTAGCCGTGTTCAGTGGCAGAATGGTACTTTCATAGTCCTAGAAATGAGACTTAACATTGTTGATTAGCATAAAAATGGGACCTTATATGCATATTGTGGACCTGGAATATGTTAAAATCATTTATCAGCATGTAGTGAGACCTGCATTTCCTTTAATAGTGTACTTTTGCAATGGAAAATCAGGTAAGTGAAGAAATTGAGCGAGCTTTGACGAAATTGGGCCATGCTAAGTTGACTGAAAGGTAATAATATCCTGCATCTGTATTTAATTTTTGCAGTTAAAATATCTAATCTGTTTCCGTGCATATTATGATACCGGTATATTTCCTGATTTTATGTAAGAGTGAATTAATACACCGACTTGCCAATGAAACTTGAGAACATGCTTTGCTTGGGAGTTGGAACTTCAAAATTTAAATCAGTAGACATCATAATCTGGATTTCTAAGCCTAAAATATTTTAGCTCAGGTTAGATTACTGCAAAAGTAGATACAGAGTGCAATTTGGAAATTATTTTACAGAACAATTTATTAAAGCATCTGCAATTTGGAAATTATTTTTAAAGAACATCTTATATATGCGATGTTTTTTTCCCTTGTAATTTTATTGGCAGTTGACATTATACTCTGGATTTCTAAGCATAAAATATCTAGCCATAAAGTTAATTTACTGCAGATACGGATTGCAATTTGGAAATTATTTTTAAAGAACATTTTATATCAGGAATGCTTCTTTTTTATCGCACAAGGAAAAAATATCCTAAACCATGAACACATGAACCAAATTTGATGTTTTACAGAGTGTATTTACCCACATTGAGGTGTTCGAAATTGAAAGTAACTAGGACTTAGTATTGTTTAAAAGATATTTGTAAAATCATCTGAGAGAAAAGTATTTACTTTTGCTTATATAAAATGGTGAAACATCATACTAATTGTCATTAGTCAGGGTAGCATGGAATTGTTACCTACTTTCCCATCAGAATTAACTGAATGTTAAAGTGCAACCTGGTCAAGATAGGCAGAGGCGACATACTTGGTAGTTTCATGATGATATGGCCTTAATTCCTATATTCTAAGATGTTGAGTTTGACATAGCATGGTTATGATGAGTCAAATATGTGTCTACAATCGCTCCCTACATATATGTGTTGGGATTGACTCATACTTCTGCGGGTTTGACTAATGGTCACTACGATAGGGTAGTCAGGGTCTAGCTCACCAGTGAGCGAGTGGCTGCCCAACTTGCCGATGAGCTGGCGGCGGGGGTTGCAAGGGGACAATGCCCCCTGGAAGCCAAGCGCAAAGTGCAATTTGGCTTGGAGATTTATTAGTAATCCGGTCTTGGTTTTTACTAATGTATTGGGCCTCATGTGTTTAAGCTCATGTTATAACACAATTAGGATTTTTTAGTTACTATAAAAATATTGTTTGGTGCGTGGATCATGGTAGAGTGTGTGAGGCATCTTATGAATACATCAGACAAGCATGATTAGCCAAATTAGTGAAACTGGGTATATTGTGTGTTATTACTTTTCCGTCTTTCATATAATATCTATGTTATTACAATATTATTTGTTCTTAAATTCTAACATAAATACCTTTTCCTTTAACATAGGATGTTATTAAAACAGAACCCTCATCATAACAAGGTACGTAGGCGTCCTCATATCAGGAGTCTATTCAACTTGATGAAGCCATTATCTAAGACAAGCTTTTAGTAGGATTAATGTTCTGAAGATTTGATTGAAGCTATGTTGGTTGTTGAAAATTTTACATTACCCTCTACTCCATGTGGGGCTTAAAAATTTTCAATGTTGACAATAGGATGACTTGCAAATTTCTTTTCTCCTAAGGACCACTTGACATTTATAACCATGGCAAATGGGATCACACTTTATATGTTCAGAATTCTGATCAATTTCCCTTGTGAAAATATCAATTCCCTAAACAGAATGACATACAAATATTGATTTTATTATTATTAGTTTAATTGTATATTGGTTCTAGATTTGATTCTTGAGCATTTTTCTAAAGAAAGTTCATTTCTGCTGCAACAGGTCTTCGCCTCCACGAATACAAGGTCCAGAAGGAAAGAGTTTTCAACTGCATTTCAGGACAAGGATGCCACCTCATCTATTCACAGGTGGAAAGGTTGAGGGAGAGCAAGCTGCGGCTATCCATATTGTCTTGTTAGATGTGACCACAGGTAGTGTTGTGCAAACTGGACCAGAATCAGCAGCCAAATTGAATGTTGTGGTGCTCGAAGGGGACTTCAATGAGGAAGTCGATGAAGTTTGGACAGAAGAACATTTTGAAAGCCATGAGGTCAAAGAGCGTGAAGGGAAAAGGCCACTTCTAACTGGGGATCTACTAGTAATCCTAAAGGAAGGGGTTGGAACCCTTGGAGATCTTACTTTCACTGACAATTCAAGTTGGATTAGGAGCAGAAAGTTTAGACTTGGTGTGAAGGTGTCTCCTGGATACTGTGATGGAATCAGAGTTCGTGAAGCTAAAACAGAGGCTTTTGCTGTTAAAGATCACAGGGGAGAATGTGAGTTTCTCTTTTGATTCTTGTGTAAATAGTGAGATACGTAAAAGATTTGGTAAAAAATTTTGTGGTGTCTGAGATGTCTTGAGTGTCTGACTGACATGGATAGTAAGCCTAGTATAATTCTAGTATTTTATTCTTATGATTAGAGCATTATACACACTTGGTCAATATATCATCCATTCACATACATGATGTCTTAATAATTCCCCTAAATTATTTACCCTTTCAGTATACAAGAAACATTACCCACCTGCTTTGCACGATGAAGTTTGGAGATTGGATAGAATAGCAAAGGATGGGGCATTGCATAAGAAATTGATGAAGTCCGAAATTATTACAGTTGAAGATTTCCTCCGTGTTCTTGTTAGGGATCCACAAAGATTAAGAAATGTAATAGCTTCTCTTTCTGTCGTCTCTTTTTTTTTTCCTTCCAATTATTTGGTGGTATAGAATTTAAATTTAGTTGCTTTACCTGTATAGTACATCTATTTTTGTGGGGACTTGATGCTCTTGATTGCTTAATTTTCTTTTTCCTGTGATATTTACAATGTAGATTCTTGGGAGTGGTATGTCCAACAGAATGTGGGATAACACTGTGGAGCATGCCAAGACATGCGTTTTGGGTGGGAAGCTTTACATCTACTATGCAGATCGAGATCATAGCATTGGTGCTGTCTTCAACCACGTCTATGAGCTTAAAGGACTTATTACAGATGGACAGTTCCTCCCTCTTGAATCACTCAATCACAATCAAAAGGTCAGGGGTTCTTTCTAGTCAAAAAAGCAAGGGTCAATGGTTTGGCCACATGTAACTAACTTATGTCATTTTTGAAGTTACTCATGGGATTTTGTATGCTTACCTATGACAGATTTGGAAAAGAGTTGAAATTATGAATCGATAATGGATGAATAAATTAAAACGAGCATTTTCCATTTAACTATCCAATGGGAATATCGGGCAATAAAACTGTGCATAAATACCATTATGATCCTGCAGACATGCCTACAGAACCACAGATTGTCATAGTTTTATTTACCTCGTTTAAGTGTCAAGTAGGATAGTTGCATGTTTCATTCCTTTTCATCAGATGGATATGAACAATTCTCACACTAATTATATTTCCATAACATGTGCTAAATATAATTTGCTTTACTTTTATATATATTAGCCTACCCTCCTATAATATTGAATGTTTCATTTTTGCCTCAGTTCCAGTTGCCTGCTCTTCTGAAATAACACCTTCAAAATGAGTTTGAGATTGTAAAATTTCCAAAACCAAATCTTCCTGACTGACTGATACGCTTTGGATAGTGATGGATCAACTACTTGCATATATTTTCTGAATATAGTCCTTAATTAGCTTCTGCGAAATAAGTTACAGTAGTATCTATCAGAACTAATTTTCTTCTTTCTGCAATTATAGCATGTATGACCTTCTTTTCCAATAGTAAACTAAATATTTTTAGTAATGCTTACAGATCTCAGTGGATGCCATGGTTAAGGGAGCATACGAGAATTGGAATCAAGTTATAGAATATGATGGCAAAGTTCTAAACGCTTTATCTATTAATAAGAAAGGAACAAAAGCCTTGACTGCATCTACAGCTGATCAGAACCATATAACTGATCATTATTATCCAACTACACAGAGGCAGCAGTATGTCTCTTCTGAACCAATCCCACAAAGCCAAAACAAAATTAACAATCCAACAATCCCTCAGTTGATTGAGTTTCCATTTACAAGGTCTGATTCAGTGGCTGGGGTGACTTTGAATACTCAACAAGAGCCATTATTAGGCAACATAGACTATGGATCAGCTGGAGTATCAGCAGTTGGTGGCTCTTATATCTCAGGAGATTGGTCAGGTGCACGGGATGGGCAGGTGTTCGGAGACTTTTTCTCTGAAGAAATCCGCCTGAGGAGTTCTGAGATGTTGGAGAGTGATGATATGCAGAGATTATTAAAAAACTTTGGTATGGGATCTGCTTTTTGTCATTCTGAAGACACATCCTACTGTTACAACGTTCCTTATGAGCATCA
This sequence comes from Panax quinquefolius, assembly GCA_020205615.1. Lineage (NCBI taxonomy): Eukaryota > Viridiplantae > Streptophyta > Magnoliopsida > Apiales > Araliaceae > Panax > Panax quinquefolius. The sequence goes on from CM035161.1 coordinate 20,618,824, forward strand.
AGTGAATCGCACTTGTGATCAAGAACGTGCTCGGAGTTCAGGAAAGGCTGTTGTTGGATGGCTCAAGTTGAAAGCTGCTCTGAGGTGGGGAATATTTGTAAGGAGGAAAGCTGCGGAGAGGAGAGCTCAACTTGTTGAGCTTGACTAAGTTAACATTCTGCGTTATTATTTGCATGAATTTATTTTTTTTTTTTGAAAAGAAAAAGTTTTATGTCCTCCAAGTCGCTGGTGAGAAGTAGGCACAGGAAGACATGGACTTGTTGTTCTTAGTTTGTAAAATAATGAAGGTCTTCACCTTGTGCTCTCTTGACTTAGAAGTGGGTCGTTTTGTATATTTATTCATTTTAAGCCATTTCTCACTGCCTTGTTTAGATGTTCATTGTTTTTGCTGTTACTCTTGCCAGTTGGATTTGTATTTTGTACATGATTCATATTCTATGTTATTTCAAAATTGGAACTTTTTGTATACTACAAGAAGTACCATGTCCGCAACTTTCAGTTATGAAGTTGACTTTGCTTGTATAGCCATTGTTCAAACATGCAGCCAACTCTGATCTTAGTGTTCGCTATTTTCGGCCACAACTAATACAAATTTTAAACAGGAAAGCAAGACAAATGTGATAGACGAATTGGGGTCTTGAATTGTATCACTATTTCATTTAACATGATACGATTCCAAGTCATTTAACCACTGTATTTAAGAAAAGAACTTCAACCACCATGAACCACAGGCATTGTGATAAAAGCCAAATACAACTGAAGTGATACACTGCTCCTGGTTCATGAAAACAGAAATTCCAAAACATCTGTGTTTTGTGGTCTGACAACTAACACCAAAGGAACATGTGTAAGCTTGTGACGAAGACATAGAATAAGAGCGGAATTGAGGAAATAAATTACACTGAAACTAACATTGTGTTTGAAACTGCGACCATGAATTTTTTTAATAGAAATTTAGATAAACCACAAAGACTAGCAAAAAAGGAAGAAGAAATTACATATTGATACAAACTCCTGACATAGTAAATTATGATCTACAAAGCTCAGCAAGTAAAAGAGTCATATACATGATCAAAACGAGTAGGCATCAAATCCAAAGTCTCCCCCCATTAACATTGTTCCATTTTGCTCCTGCATCACATACACGAATTCTATATATTTAAGTCTAGAAGCATACAAAAATGTAAAGAGGAAAGGACAATACAAAACAGGGAATAAATTGTAATGTACTTCGACCATCCATAACATACTATCTGCATGCACTTAAGGCAAATATCTCCATTATTTATCTGAAATTGGATTTTGAAGAACTACATAATGGGATATACTGAAACACCCATGGTTCTGAACTCTAGCCAGGATGTGTATAGCATCAGACTATGCTTTCGTTTTGGTTTTACCAACTACAGAAAGAAAGAAAGGGCAAAAAATATATTCAGAAATCCAATTAGACGAAGCCCACAACTGCCTTATCTCCCAGGCCAAAAGAAAGAAAGAAATGAAGCAAGAAAGAAAGAGAAAAAGTAGCCCCCTTGTGCAACCCAACCACTATGAAGTTCAATTTGTTATCACAATGTTCAACATGCAGTCATAATCACATTCCTTAATTGATTCCCTAATACCTTTCCATATGTATTGTCATGTTAAACATTTCAGTCACAACTATGTGTTTTACTTCTATTGCTCTCTGCTTAATGATGAAATGAAAACAAACTTTTAACGTAGAATCGTAGATCAACATATATACAACTAAAAATACCCAGAATTTGGAATTCTATTAGACTTCAAGAGAAAAAACTTTTTTGATTATTACAGGGTTAGGGAAATCTAGTCCTTGAATAGCCTTATGACTAAAGGAAGACCAAATATCACAAGAAGTGTACATTTCTGTTAAAATCATACGTTGCAAGAATTGCCAGCTATACCTATAATAAGACGATGCAAGGGAGTAAATATAAGCCTTAAAATTTCCATATCTGCATGCAAGGTATATGATACATTTATATTGATGCAAAAGTAACAACTTTATCAATAATTACTGAGCCAGACCATACCCCAAATCTGATATTATTTCACAGGTCATATTTTCATGTCATACTTTTAATTAATCATGATATTCTTATTATGTGGGACCGGAGACTTTGAAACAATTTGTTGATCAAAGTAGAAAAGGTATAAAGAAAAATGAAAATAATTTGTATATGGTTGAACTTTTAATTAATCATGATATTCTATTATGTTCATCATTTCAAAAGGCATAAAAGAACCTGAATCAGATAAGGTTGAAAGATAACATCCATTCATTAGATCATCCAAGGAATCGTAATTATTAGGAGCCAAACCACCCTGTAACTTTGATTGCTCCAAGAAATAGCCTTCATTGGACCTCAATTTCATGTTCATGGTTGATTTCTCAGCCACGTCGTGCTGCACAAGAGTTGAAGCACCCCCATTTGATCTGCCAACCAGAGAGACATCCATCCTTCGATTGTAGCCTCCATTATTTTGGTCCACACTGTGGCTCTGGCTAAAGGGCACCACACCAACATTGCCAGGAGGCAGGGAGTTTAAGGTGCTGAAAGCATTATTTGAGTTGTGGGTGTAATCCTGTTTATGTTGCCTGAATCTTTGATTTGCTTGGTTCACATTTGGAACAATATTACCAACCAAACCGCTTTGGCATTCTCCTCTTGAATCTTCGAGAGGTGTAGAAATTGTAGAATTAGATGGAAAATGGATTGGGGAGTTCTGAATATGGGTGCTTTGTGGAGAATTAGTGTATATCATGCTACTAGGAGGAATTTGAGTATTACTGAAAGGTTCATTTGGTGGCAAAGGGTTTGATGAAAACTTTGATAACTGAAAGGCATTCTGCCAGTTCTCATGACATCTACCATCTTCCAGGATATTAGAAGAACCACTGGTGCCAATGTTAAAAGATTCTGAGTTCAAAGAAGCCATGTTGATAGAGGACTGATTGATAAATCCTACCCCGTTTTGTATTTGCTGTGTTTTCCCTTGTAACATCAAAGGATTACTTGGACCACTGGTTAGCAAGTTGCTTGAGCTACCAACTGCAACCCTGGTGTCTGTAAAGGTATTAGCAGCAGTAAAATTTATGTGATCATCAACGGGATTGAAGTTCCCAACATGGGCAACACTCTTACTCTGCTGGAACTGATCAAGCTCCAAGGACGATGGCATTCCTTGAAATAAATTTGGATTTTGGTGTGCCGGTGAAACAATTGACTGGAATTTCCCAAGAGCATTTATAGGGTTGCTTAAGTTCTGGGAATGGCTCGGTTGGATCACAGCAGAAGAAGTAAGGCCACGGAAGCTCACACCAGCAGGGCTATTCAGCCTCCCAAGCATTCCAGAAGGTGCATATGATGACAGGCCAGTGTTTGGAAGCCTTCCTGATCCAGCCAATGTTCGATAATCTCCAAGTCCATCAAGTGTGCCGATGCGCAAATAAGAGGCATCTTTAACACCTAATGCAGCAACTATGTTAGCTTGTTGGGATGCAGCTGAACTGATCCTTTTCAGGTAAAGTCGGTATTTCTGTAAAAAGAAAATATCGAGAACGTAAGTTAACGTGGAGATGACATACAACACCAACAAATAAAAAGAAACTCAATAAAATTGCGACCTTTTCAAAGGTAACTAACTTATATGGTTTATGGTGGTAAATTTAAGTCATGCCCCAACTATTTAAAGTCCACTAAGATCCCATTGGGGGCCGAGATAGCCATGGCTATGGGATGAATAACTTCAAGATATAAAGTCCTTACCACTTGGCTGAGGTTCACTATTCCCAAAACAAAACTAGAGATTTTTGTAAGGGTGATGTTAGGGGTCTCAAATTTGTGGTCTCAAATGATGTGTTATCATAACATTAGTTGGGTAGATCTCATGTGATTGGTTATGCCGTAAATTATCATTAAAATATTCAATGCCATGTCATTTGAGAGGCATAATAGACCAAAATTTTGAGATCCCTAACATTACTCTTTCTTTAAAGCTAATGATTACTTTGGAAGATAATGTGAGGTTGATATCCCTCCCCCTAAGCATTTTGGATAATGATTTTACTAATCCCAGCAAGTCATTTTCTTTTTCCTGCCCATATTGCATCATAAAGAATCAAGAGAAGTAAAACCATACTTATATTAATCCATCGCCCACATTCATACAGAAGGGGTCAACACACCATCAATTCAACTTTCTAGGGTTGTTCTCTCCACCAATTTAAGTTCCTTACTTTTTCAAATTATCTTCCTAATGGACTACAAGAAGGAGAAGAAACATATATCTACTAGCACACTCCTATAGTAAAAAACAAATCGAGAATCATGGTGATAAATTATTGTAATAATTTTAGTTAGGAGTGTCAGATGGGTTGGTCAAATTCGAAGCCGCTTGTTACTAAGCTAAACTATCTCAGAATGCAGAATGAATCACTATTAAGGAACAAAGTTGTAAAAAGCGCACTATAATTAATAGAGGAAGAAGGTTAGGTTTGTGCCTGGAGATGGCTTGCCACATTTTCCCTTGTAAGCCCTTCAACGTTCATCAGATCCAGAATCCTTTTAGGAACAGCTTCTGCATTACAAACAGGAATGAGTAATCAAGAGCTCAATCGTGAGAAAAATCATATTTGATAGTATAAGAGTGGCTTGATCTTTTGGCACTAAAACCTCACTTTCAAGGCCCAGTTGATTAACAGCTGCAACAAACTTCCTGTGAAGCTCTATAGACCAAACTACCCGAGGCTTCTTTTGTGTTGATGGGTCGTCATCATCAGGGTCATTCTCTTCACCCTCTTCTTCCTCGTCCTTTCTTTTTCTATTGAGCTTCCCATTCTGGTCTGTATTACCAGTCAGTGCAGGTCCTTGCCCACCTTCACTTCCCCGCTGATCCCTATCATGAGAGTTCGATTTGTTATGGGACTTGGAATCAACCTTCTTCCTTCGGATTACATGTTGCCATATGTTCCTGAGTTCCTCAATTCGAATAGGTTTTACCAGATAGTCACAAGCCCCATGAGTGATCCCCTTCATTACAAGTTTGGGATCACTGTTTGCCGACAACACTGAGCCCATCTCAAAGTCAGAATATATTTTGTGAGAAAGAAAACATACAAAAAATTACAAAGAATTAATATATACTGTTCAGTAGCGTAAAGTATATGAAACATATTACAGAAATTGTCTGTTATTAAGCAAACTTAAAACTTTAAATACTACAAAAGTCAAATAAACATTTTAAAAAAACTTGAGTTATCTCATCTTATACAGAAACATTGACCAAAAATGAATACTAAATCAATAATAACAAATCGGAAAAAGAAGAACATCACAGATAAGACTATATATCAGAGACAAATGAAGTTCTTCTTATCTTACTGATGACAGGTAAGTCCATTTCAAGTCCAACGAGCTCCAGCAGCTTGAAACCATCCATGTCAGGCATATGCACATCACTAATGATCAGGTCAAATCTGTTTCTGTTTTCTCTCAACATATTCAACGCCGTTCTTGCCTGACTTGTGGCTGTAACTGCAAAAGCGAAAGAAGTGATGAGAAGAAAGGGAATACAATCAAAAAGATTAAGCCAATAAGCCAGAAGTATAAAGAATGAAGATTGAGTGCTCCCTTGAAACAGAAACAAGATAGCGGAGACAGGAAAAGTCACCAACAGTATATATTCCAAGAATACAGCAAAAGTTAAAGACAATAAAATGACAAAATATGTAGAATTAAATTTCAAAATCTGATTGGCAGAGCATAATCTGTAGTCAAGATCGAGTCCATGTATATAACAAAATGAAAACAAAAAACTACTGAAAATTGAGGAATAAAATTTAAATCCGTCTTAAGTAAGGTTATTATGAAGATAACTAAACAGTAAACACACAATTTCATTATCTTTCAAGAATTTCTTTAAAATACTGAAAATTGAAGAATAAAATTTAAATCTGATTGATTGACAAAAATTGATGATAAAATACTAACAACCATGTTAGGAAAAAGATCAACAGACCCTTTAGTATATGATGAAATTATGAAACTGACCACCAAAACTATCCACCGATTATAAGATTTCCAAAACCTTTCAGGAAAACGCAGTAAATAGATGAAATTAACCCAAATTCAGAGTAACTACTAACTAGACATAAAATGAGTAATGCTAGCAAAGAAACTGGGGAACAGAGAAGAATCTAACCATGATACTGGCATTTCCGGAGCAGACCGTCCAATAGCTTCAAACAAGTGGGGTCATCATCAACAGCAAGAACTCGCATACCCTTCGGAAAATCATCAAAATCACTCCCAGAACTTCCTCTAATTTCCTCGACAGTCATCTTTAGAACTCAAAAACAAATACCCAAATGTGAAATGAACAAAGAACAGAGATCACAGCAAAAGATTGGATTAGCTAATTGTAGTTTTTTTTTCAACTTTTCAAAGAAACCCAGGAGGCAAATGAGAGAGAATAACAATTTTATTAAAGATTTGAGAGGGATCAAAGACAGAGGGTTTGTAATTGTATAGAGACAGATAAGGACTAGTAGTAAGTGAAGCGGTACATATTGACAATGATGGTGATGGCCAGAACAGAGTGAATGGCTTCGACCCAACAATTACAACCAATCATATTAGTATTTTAGTCATCACAACTCCTCCCTTTCTCTCTCTCTCTCCTTTGTCCTTTTGCTTTTTTTCTTCTTCTTGCAGTACTGGAAGCTTTTTTTTTCTTCAATATAATAATACTCTTTATACCACTAACTTATATATCACTCCTATATAATATTGCTGTGAATAATAATAGAGATTTTGTTAATAGCCCTTCTGGAAGAACTTTTCCTCTCTCTCATATGGAGCTAGTCAGCCAGAGGCATGCCGCATGCATATAAGGAAGTGGAAAACATACGGAATGATAAAGGGTAACAAACTTCCACCAATAGCTATGTAGACCACATGGACCAATCTAGAAAGTTCGTTTGATCAAATCTGAATACCACATGATCATAATCCAATGATCCTACGGATGAGATTGAGGATGAGACTGTGTGACGGTTCTTAATTTAATTGAATTAAGTGTTATTAGTAGAGTAGATTATGGTGAAACAAGCCACGTGGTTATTGTCAAATGGAGTATCCAAACAGAATCTGTAATAAATTAAGTTTTAAATACTACTAATGATACCCACAATTCAATTCCTTTTTTATGGGAATTAAATCTCCAACAAACAATTCCCTTCCTTTTTTTGGATTTCTCAAATTTAGCTCGGAGAAAATTCTGATGCATCTCTCAAAATCAAACCAAGATCGATCACTTGCTTACCACCACCAAAGTAGCATAATTTTACTTGTGACATTTTACTAGGTAGTACAAATGTATGTAGTACTCTACAATGTTGTTGTCTCGATCGTGTCTTCTTAAATGACAAAAATGTAACCAAAAAAGATCAGTGCCTTGTGTTATACTCCACCTATATTATATGGATTGATTAATATTTACTTTGCTTATCTATTTATTTATTTATTTTCAAAATAAACACATTGAGGAGGTGGCTTTCACTTAATTGACAGCCATTTTGATGTTTATAGGTTTGTATACGTTTGGTTTTTCAAATGTAGACATTAGTCCGTGCATTTATTAAATAATAAATCTTGTATTTTTGGAAGTTTTATATTTATAAGCTTTATATTTAATATAAATAATGTTTCTAATGGGAATAAATATCCATTAATTTATTCACAAATGCAAATTTATAAATCTTTGTCTAAGTTCCATCCGCTCAATAAGCCAAACATATTACAATCAATCTCTATAATTATGCCAACTATCACTGTGTAATACCCAACTTTTATGAATAAAAATAATTTTTTATAAATATTATTTTTGAATATTATGGAATAAATTTAATATAATGTTATAATTGTGGGAAATATTTATAAATTTTGCAAAATACGCAAATTGTTATTTAATATTCGATTAATTGAGGGAATATTAAATGCGACTAAGACAATCATTGGTGGACCCCACAATGTAATTATTGTCGGATTGTGAAAACGACAAAAATATTTTATGAAAATAACGGCGGAAGTTTTATCGTTAATCTTGTTGAACTACTCTTCGGTAAAGTAAAAAGAATATGTCTGTCTGGCGTGTTGCGTAAGTAGCACACCAGTATTGATTATTGATGCTTACGTGAGAAGTCATTCAGTTTATTCAATTATTGTCGATATTTTATATATTATTAAATCAATAATTGAGATAATAGAGTTATTAATATTATTATTTGCAATATTAACGATGTCTGTAAGTTACGCCAGGAGATGTTTGGTCACCTAATTGTGCGCCATAGAGAGAAATCCTTATTGAAAAGCCCCTTCCTTTAGGAATGACACAGTCGATTAATAGTTTGAATAATAATAATGATGATGAAGTTTTGTTTTATTAGTATTATTAATGTAATAAAATGTAAAAACTTTTATATAAAAAAAATGTAATACTTTTTATAAAGTTATTCTAGGCTAATAGTTAAAATCTTTTTATATAAAAAATGTAATACTTTTATAAAGTTATTCGTTTTATTAGACAATAATTAGAATATATTATATTTTATTATGCATAAGTGTTTTGCATAACAATGCATAGTGTTTGCAGATAGTAAAATCTTTTTAAAAGTTATTCGTTTTATTAGATTATAACTAGAATATATATTATATTTTATTGTAAACCAATCTGGACCGTCCGTTTAAAGTAAATCGATCTGGACCGTTCATGGATTGGTTACTATTCAGTCCATTTTTCTATAAATAGAAGCTCATTCCTTCATTATTTCTTACGAATTCACTGAAACTCTAGAGAGAGAAACTATAAAGAGAAAGAAGAAAAGTATTCTGCTACTTCACTACTCCGATATCAAGTTTCTTTTACAGTAAGGGGTATTATTTTTTTTCATATTCATGAAGAGAACTTCTGTTATTCCATTCTTTATTATTACATTGGAATAACTTTTAGTGTCACGCTATCTACCCTATACTTGGTGAAATTCGTTGTTATTCCATTATTTATTATTCTAATTGAAATAACGTAATACATCTGAAGTATCACATACGTGGTGAAATTACATTTGTTATTCCATTCTTTATTATTACATTTGGAATATCCTATCTGTGCGTTTTACGCCTGACTGGTTAGTTATTTATTATTCATTGGAATAACTCGCTTCATCAAGTACCACATGCATGGTGATTCCTGTTATTATTCCATTCTTTATTATTCTGTTGGAATATCCCGTCGATGCGTGTTACGTCTGATTATTTATTATTCTATTGGAATAATGTGACGACCCCAAAATAGGTATACATCACCCATTCTGAGTTGTCAATACATGGTACAGAAACAACTACAACTTTATTATTACAACAAGAAAGCATGAGTTTAAATACAAATATTATCTTCTGACAATATCTATACTCAAATAAATCCTCATCACATTTATTGATACATTATTTTACAAAATGGTGAGGACTACTAAACAATCCTTTCTAAAACCTTCATTCCATACCCCAATTCAGTATTTGCTATATTCTCGCCTCACGAGAAGAATGGAACAAAAAGGAAAAGGGTGAGCTCAACTAGCTTTCAAGTAAAGAATATTATGACTAAGATAATATACAACAAATTATCGTTAGTCTTCAACAGGAAAAAATTTAATAGAATCTGATAGACAACAAATTTTAAATCAATATTCGCAATGAAAAATAATAATTCATTAGAAGAGTTAAGTAGAGAATGCAAACTATTATCTTCTATGTATGAATTTAAAAGTTCATCGTCTATCTTTTATCCCCGTAACAACAATCCATAAACATCTCTGAATCAAATATTCATCTTTTGCTACAGCCAAAGATATTCATCGATTAATTATCATGTTCATTTAAACACTGCTCATCTTTGCACTACGGCCAAAGATATTAATCATTCGGTCATGTTCATCTCAACACTTGTTCATCTTTGCACTACTGGCCAAAGATATTCTTCTTGAAAATCATTCATTTTTGCACTACAGCCAAAGATATTCAATAATATCATCATTTAAGACCGAGGATGATGAAAATATTTTTAAAGAAACGAATCCAGTGAAATAAAATGACAAGGATTAAGGATTAAGGATTCGTACTTTGTTTTATCCATGTTCAAAAATACCTTAAAATAATCATAGTGGTGTAAAATTCAAGAATGATCAAAACATGGATACAATCAAAGCTAGTATCCGAATAGATATTTTGGACAAAAGAAGAAATTTTATTTTTCGATGAATAGTGCCGATATCGTGAATAGTGTCAGATATCGTGAATAAAGGCCAGATATCGTGAATAAGAACTCAGACACCAAAAGATAGAAATTCCACAAAAAAAACATTTTCACGCTTCATGAATAGTACTCGTGAATAGTAACTCGTGAATAGTAACTCATGAATAGTAACTCGTGAATAAGAACTCGTGAATAGTAACCCCGACATGAAAAGTTCCAAATTTGATAAAAGTTCCAACCAATATTTCAAAGATAATGATATTGAAGAAATAATATCATTTGAGAAGAAAATAACATCCCTTACCTCAAAGAATCAAGATTTCTAAGAAAAGATCTAAGTGATCTTTGAATGAAACTTGTCTTGATAAAGAACTCTCAAAGTATCTAAATACTCACAAAATACGCTCAATAATATAGAGAGAAAGAGAGAAAACTTTGTTTCTGGTGTGATTTTCAATTCTAACTTAGCCCTCTATTTATAGGAAAATGTTAGCCCACCGAAGCAGACTTGACCTGCTACCTGATGGCTTTACCTGCTACTATTGCCACCCACCACATTTGAAATAAAATTCAGCACATTTTTTCACCAACCACAAGTGGGGCCCACTCAATTCTAGAATTTTCCACCAAAATCAATTATAAACCTAATTTCCGAATCAATCACCTCTTAAAATTCATAACAAATCATTCGTTTTCTTTTTAACGGTTCAAAATTTGTGGACATATACTCAACTTATATATGTATAACATATCCAAAAATTACAACGATCCAACTATTTGGATTAAAAATTATAACTCACACAATATATCGTAAAAATAATGATTTGATTTTAATACCTCCATTCCGGCAAAATTTATCGATAAAACACCTCAACATTAAATCATTCAATTATAAAACAAATAAATCCATCATTTATAAATATTTTTTATCATATAAATCAATAATTAATTATTCACAAATAATATTACGAATCACAATATTGACAACCGAGCGGTTCCTCAGAAGGGGGCTTTCGAATAAGGATCTCTCCTTCTTGCCGCAATTAGGTGACCAAACCTCTCCTTAGACGAACTTTCTAGACATTGCCAATAATGTTTTCTAATATTATTATTCAAATAATATGAATTATTGCTCTGATAATGGAAAGTATCTTTGTGTAATGACAATTATCAAAACAACAATAATATAAAATATCAACGCAACAATTATTGAATCAATAAAATAAAATACTAAATAGTAATTACATAACAATTATTGAGTAATGCCTTCTTACGTAAGAATCAATAATTGGTGCAATACTGTATCTTCTTCACTGCTCAACAACGCCATATTAGTATGTTTTAACCACCGGGTATTCCAACAAGATAATTGCAGAATAACCACGCCATTATTTTAACCAACTTATATTTGTCGTTTTCCTCATCCAATCGCTTTCCGTTATGGGGCCCACACATGGTCATATTGCTGCCGTCGTACGAATATTCCCGACATTACTTAATATTCCACGACCAAACGAATATTCCCCACAACAATGAATATTTTATAACCACTTGCTTATTTTGAAATATTTATGATTTTACCCCTAACTATCCACATTAATCAAATCAACCCTTACTATTTCAAAATAATAAATAAAAGAAATTCCTTTTTATTTAAAAAATTTGGGGTCTTACAACCTCCCTCCTTATGAAATTTCGTCCTCGAAATTGACGTCGCGTACTGGTGTTTCAAAAAGGTGAGGATACCTCGCTTTCATTTCCGCTTTCCAATTCCCGTGTCATTTCCTCTATAGCATGATTCCTCCACAAAACTTTAACTTGTGGTATGACCTTTCTTTGCGTAGGACATGCTCCTTCCTATCCAAAATCTTGACAGTACCTCCTCATACGTTAAGTCTTCTCTATCTCGTCCGGGTTTCTAACTCTATAACGTGGTTCGGGTCTTTCACATATTTACTGAAATACAGATATGTGAAACACATTATGAACACGAGACATACTTGGAGGTAACGCAAGTCTATAGGCTACATTTCCTACTCGGTCAAGAATTTGAAATGGACCGATAAATCGTGGATTGAGCTTTCCTCTCTTCCCAAATCTTGTAACTCCTTCCACGGAGCAACTCGCAATAATACATGATCCCCACACTAAATTCCACGTCCTTTCGATGAAGATCCGCATAACTCTTTTGTCGATCTTGTGCTTGCTTTTGTATCGTTGGCGAATCATTTGGATCTTTTCGGTGAGTCATACGATCATTAACTTCGGGTCCCAACAATGTTGCTTCACCCACCTCATCCCAACATATTGGAAACGACATTTTCGTCCATATAATGCTTCAATGGAGCCACACCTATACTTGCTCGATAATCGTTGTTGTAGGAGAATTCCACCAATGGTAAATACTTATCCTAACCGCCTCTTGAAGTCTAGGACACGTAGTCTTAATAAATCTTCAAGAGTTTGAATAGTCCTCTCGATTGTCCGTCTGCTTGGGGATGGTATGCGAACTAAATCGCAAATCTGCGCCCATAGCTTTTTGCAAGCTAACCCAAAATCTTGAAGTGAATCTTGGGTCACGATCCGAAACTATGGATACAGTGCATGCCATGCAACTTCACAATCTCATTCACGCATATACTAGCAAGACGCTTAAGTGAATAAGTCTCCCGACGTCGGCAAGAAATGAGCGGACTTGGTTAATCTATCAACAATAACCCAAATAGCATTGATGCCTTGAGAAACCGTAGGAAGACCCGTAAACGAAATCCATGGTAATGTGTTCCCACTTCCATTTCGAATCTCAAGTGGTTGCAACGGACCCTTAGGTACTAGATGCTCCGCCTTTTACACGTTGACAAGTTAAACACATTGAGATAAACTTTGCAATCTCTCTTCATATTGTTCCACCAAAATGTATGTCAAGATCACGATACATTTTAGTACTTCCGGATGGATTGCAAATGGTGTATTGTGTGCCTCCATCATAATCTTGTTCTTCAAATCGTAGTCGTTAGGAACACAAAGTCTAGAGTGGACTCAAGTATTCCTTCTTCATCAATTCTCGCCCGGAATAGCTCCTTCTTGTACTTTCTTCTTCATACGCATCGCCTCCGCCTGGCTTGAGCAACCTTAACTTTTTCTATTAAAGTTGGCTTTATGCGTATACTTGACATCATCGCACTCGTTCCCGCATATGATCTTCTACTCAATGCGTTAGCTACCACGTTCGCTTTACCAGGATGGTATTGAATAGTGTGGTCGTAGTCTTTCAATGGCTCGAGCCAACGTCACGCCTCATGTCGAGTTCTTTTGAGTGAAGAAATATTTAAGGCTTTTATGGTCCGAATATATCTCCACTTTCTCCCCATATAGATAGTGCCTCCATATTTTTAAGCACGAAACGATCACGCCGCTTAACTCTAGATCATGAGTAGGATAATTCCTCTCATACTCTTTAAGTTGTCGCGAGGCATAAAGCTATGACTTTCCCACGTTGCATGAGAACACATCCTAACCCTTTGCTCAAGCATCATTTGAGATAACAAATCCATCCAACCAGATGGTATTGTTAGAACAGTCCAAATAAGTCTCCTCTTAAGCTCTTGGAAACTTTTCTCGCATTCTTCGCTCCAAACAAATTTTGTATCCTTCCGAGTTAGGCGAGTTAATGGAGTAGCGATTCGAGAAAACCTTCCACGAATCTCCAATAATAACCAAATAAGCCCAAAAGCTACGATTTCATCACCAACTTCTATTGCTCCCAACTTCAGATTGCTTCAATCTTCACGGATCAACAGATACTCCATGTTTTGACACTGATGCCCAAGAAATGCTACTTCCAAGCCGAACTCGCGCATTTCTTCAATTTAGCATATAGTTTGTTTTCACGAAGCCTTTGGAGTACCAAACTTCAAATGGTGCTCATGATCTTCACGACTTTTGGAATATATAAGGATGTCATCAATAAAGACAACAACAAACCGATCCAAATATTCCTTGAATACTCGGTTCATCATATCCATGAAAGCCATAGGAGCATTAGTTAGTCCGAAAGACATGACTAAGAATTCATTATGCCCATACCGAAGTTCTACAAGGCGGCTTTGGAATATCCTCGCTTTTAATCTTCAAATTGATGATATCCGAACGAAGATCGATTTTTGAAAAGAATTGTGCCCTCTGAATCGGTCAAACAAGTCATCAATACGAGGTAGAGGATACCTATTCTTGATGGTGACATGGTTCAATTCCCGATAATCAATACAAAGTCGCATACTCCCGCCTTTTCTTCTTTCTAAAATAAAACAGAGCACCCCAAGGAGATGTACTAGATTTAATGAAACCGATGTCCAACAATTCCTCAGAGTTGGACCTTTAACTCTGAAGTTCAATAGGAGCCATTCGATATGGGGTTTTAGAAATGGGCTTTGTACGGTGTTCAAGATCAATAAAGAATTCAACTTCATGTTCGGGGTAGATCGAAGTTCTTCGGGAAATACGTCCAGAAAGTCAATAACAACAGAATATTATTCAAATTTGACGTGTCTTTATTCAAATCCATAACATGGGCTAAGAAAGCTTGACATCCGCTTTTCAATAAACGAATAGCTTTATGATTAGATATGATAGTGATTGATTTTAATGGTTTAGTTGTTTGAATTGCATAACAGTCAAGTTAGAATATGAAAACTAACAACCTTACGAAAAACAATCAATTTTGGCATGATGAGTAGTTAACCAATCAATTCCTAAAATCACATCAAAAGCAAGTATCTTTAAAGAGATAAGGTCAACAATTAAGGTGATGGTGCCAACTTGAATCAAACAAGATTTATAAACAAATGGATGTGATGAAAGTTTCTCCTAACGAGTTTCCACAGATAGATCAAAGTCTAATTTCTCCTGAGTCAAGTTTAAACGCTGAGCACATGCAGGAGAGATAAATGAATGGGTAGCACCGGTATCAAGTAAGGTATAAACTTCGCAAGAATTTATAAATAGCTTACCCGTGATCACCTCGTTTGGGTTCCTCGCATTATGACCAAATCACAACAAACGCTTCTTCCGGAATCGTTGACTTTGGCTTTTCCGGGATGATCTTTTGAGTCACCGTCCTCATTGAACTAGGTTTCGCCACTGCATAATCTCGAGTGATATGTCCTTCCTTTCCACAACTATAGCATACCTTGAACTGTTGTGGGCGCTTTGGATCGATATGTCTCTCTTTTCGCATTTGTAGCATATAACCGGGTGGTCGTTCTCCTCCCTTAGAACCGATTCTTCGCCAAGACTTGCCGTCTTCGCATAGTCGTTGTTAAATCTCCTCTTTTAAAATCTCCTCCCGACTCGCTTCTTCATTTTTATGACCACGATTACCACCAGAGTGGTAACCATTTTTGTCCGTCTGCTTTCTTTCTCCGTGGTTATCATTATTACATTGATCGCTATCTCCGCACGATCCTCGTTGTGGTCCTCGGTTGACCGTACTCGTTATCTCGCTCTAATAATTGAGCCTGCTTACAACATCTCAATAAAGAAAAGTTTATGAGAATGAGATCTTGACGTATCTATCTGGGTTTCAAACCTCTAAGAAACATCCGCGTCATACGCTCCTCATTCTCCACCAAATGAGGTGCAAACTCGATAACTCGCAAACTTTGCCTCGTCTTGAGACACCGCTATGTTGTTTTGCTCTAATCTGATGAACTCCACTTCCTTCATACGACTGAACACTTTCGTGAAAGTATTTGTCATTAAATAATCTCTCAAACGTCTCCCAAGACATGCCGAAAAGGCGGCTGGATGGTACGCTTCACGAGACTCCCACCGATGAGTCCGCTTTCGCCACGGAACATAAAGGTGGCGAATGGAACCTTCTCGTTCTCTCCGTGCATCCCAAGACATCGAATATCTTGGTAATTTGCTTGACCCATGTTTCCGCCACGATCGGATCCGCTTTCCTTAAATTCGTGGTCCCAACTCTTTGAACTGTTTGGGTGTGATAACCCCCGTGAATTGCTATCATTTCTCCTCGTATTTTGAACACGAGTCTCCTCGTCTGATTTTTACGAACCAAAAAAGCTTCTAAACATCCCTCGCTCATCATCTCGCTTCAATGGTGTTGTTCACAGGAGGAACATTGCCAAATTTGCTGCACGCTCTCCTCGTTGGTGAGTACAGCGCGTCTCCACTGTCTCATTTCCATTGTTAATATTCTCGATCGACATTCTCAAATCATCGCTAAAAACAAGGGTTAATTAAGGAAATCAATATATCACATAATATCCCTATATACCGACCAACTAACAAATAAGCTTAGGTAGGACACACACTAGCGAAGGATTTACTGCCTCTCCCTCCTAGTTCTATTCCCCGATCTCCGCCGGAGATCATATCCCTAAGCTCGATACCAACCGCGACGCCCCAAAATAGGTATACATCACCCATTCGAGTTATCAATACACGGTACGTAAAACAACTACAACTTTATTATTACAACAAAAAATTGTGAGTTTAAATACAAATATTATCTTCTAGACAATATCCGTGAGACCCCGTGATTTATCAATAAAGATTTAAATTTTGTCGAAATAATTTTTAATATTATGGTGTGAATTTGAGATAATATTATAGTTGTGGGTAGTATTTATAAATTTTGCAAAGTATGCAAGTGGTTATATTATATTCGATTGGTCGGGGAATATTCGGTTTAGCGAGGAATATTCATAAACGACTCAATCATTGGTGGACCCCATAAATGTAATTATTGTCGATCGAGAAAACGACAAAAATATTTTATCAAAATAACGACGGAAGTTTTACCGCTTGATATCGTTGAACTACTCGGTAGTAAAAGTACAAGATACGTGTGGTCGCATAGTAGAAGACACCAGTATTGATTATCGATGCTTATGTGAGAAGTCACTCATTTGATTCCATTATCACGATTAATAATATGAATTATTATAATGATAATGACGTTTTGTTTTATTCAGATTATTAACGTAATAAAATGTAAACATCTTTTATATAAAATGTATCTTTATTAAAGTTATTCTATAAATAGAATATATTATATTTTATTATGCATAATATGTTGCATAGTATTTTTTGCATAGTGTTGCATAGTAAAATGTTTTATATAAATAGAATATATTATATTTTATTTAAAAGATTTTGCTTTAAATATGGACCGTCGATTAAAGTAAATCAATTTGGACCGCTTCATGGATTAATTACTATGCATTCTATTTTCCTATAAATGTAAGCTCATTCCTTCATTATTTTCTTTAATTAATTCAATTGAAACTCTGTATAGAGAAATTATAGAGAGAAGCTATAGAGAGAAAGTTATAGAAAGAAGAAGAGTATTCTCGCTACTTCACTACTTCTATATTCAGCCTTTTTTTTTAGTGGGGTATTATTTGTTGTACTAGTAAAAGGGTGTTATTCTTTCTTATTCATGAAGAGAACTTCATTATTCCATTCATTATTATTACATTGAATAACTCAGTAAAAGTGGTATACCCTATACATAACTCAGATATGCCGACATACCCTATACTTGGTGAAATCCTTATGTTATTCCATTGCTTATTATTCTGCTTGGAATAACTCAGATACGCTTGTTTACCCTATACTTGGTGACATTCTTCTATTATTCATTGAACATCCTGCTCACAGTGTTTTACACCGACCGGTTCCGCTTTTTATTATTCTCGTTGGAACATCCTCGTCATGTGTTTTACACCGGACTGGTTCCGCCTTTATCATTCTGCTGGAATATCCTATCATGTGTTTTACACCGGATCTCGGTTCCCATCTTTATTATTCTGTTGGAACATCCAGCCTTGGTGTGAATTTCACCTCGACCGGTTCCGCTTTTATTATTCTCGTTGGAACATCCTGCCGCGTGTGTTTTACACCGACCGGTTCCATCTTTATCATTCTCATTGGAATATCTTATCTGTGTTTTACACCGGATCCGGTTCCATCTTTATTATTCTCATTGAACATCCCGCTTGGTGTAATTTCACCGACCGGTTCCGCTATTATTATTCTCATTGAATAACTCGCCTACATGCGGCAATCGCATTTGCATGGTGATTTCTTTTGTTATTTCATTCTTTATTATACCCAAATGGTTAAAACTTTGACTTCTATACTCCATGAAATTAGTAGAATATCCTTGATATTTGCGTTTCATCCAAAGATCTTTTCATGGAAATATTCTTCCCGATCATTATTGAATTTTACTCACGAAACAAAGATCATGTTGACAATTTGACGTTAATAATTCATGGATTAAATAATTCTTGAACTTGTTTTATTGAATTACTATGTCATTGTCATCATCCTCATGTTATATTATGTTATCTTTGGCTTACGTGCATAGATGAACTTAGTATGATTATGACCAGGGATCATTCGGTATAATCATGACTTGATATAAATGATGTGACAAAAGTCCTCGAAGGCTCAGAATGCAAAACATGATGGATAGTTTTTGGTATGATTATGACCGGGGTGATTCTAGATAGTCATGACCATTGATAATTTGATGAAAATCCTCGACCGTGGTACAGGGATGATTAGATGTGGTGGTTTATTATTGTCGAGTCTCAAATATAAAATTGATGAAAACCTTTTAAAACCTAAAAGATAGTAGACTTTATTCTCTACTTGACTCTTTTAATGGATTGCTTATTCATCTATGCAGCTTAAACCGGTTGTTATTGTATTTTATCGCTTTAACATTGTTGAAGGCTAATGATAATTTATTCTGCATTATCTTAGTCATAATATTTCTTCTCGGGCTAGTTGAGCTCACCCTTTCTTTCACCGTTTCTTCGTGAAATGAGAACATAAATGGGACGAGTCTGGGAACGGTAATGGTCCGAGAGGATAGCATTAGTAGTCCTCACTATTCTCGTGAAATAGTGTGATAATAGTTGTAATGAGGACTCCTTTTGAGTTTGTATAATATCTAGTAGACAATATTTGTATTCAAACTCACGCTTTTTGTCGTATTGCATACCTACGCTATATTAGTAAGTTGTATTTGAATTTATGTACCATGTAAGTGGCGACCCAAGATGGGTGACGATATACTAATTTTAGGGGCGCCACCGCTGGTATCGTGAGCCATAAGTGTGAAGAGCCCCGAGCTCTCGTTGGTGACTTCCTCGTTGATGGGGAATGCAACGAAGCCGACTCTCCCGTAGGGGCCGCCTTCTTTCGCAAAGGCAAGTCGATAGTACCAATGTGAGGTGCCGACACAAGTTGGTGTCCAGAGTCACAACTGGTATCGGAGCTTAGGATATGATCCCCAGCTAAGAGGTGAGAATAATACTTAGGAGGGGAGAGACGGAATACCTTCGCTAGAATGACCTACCTAAGTTTATGTGCTATTTTATCGATCACCGTAATATAGGGATAATTTGTTACATGTCAATTAACCCTTGTTTTGTGACAAAGTGTTTGAGAATGGCATCCTAAAATGCCGAGATAAGCAATGAAGCACATGAGAGTGTTGATTCACCAAACAAAAGGTAACGACCAACAACAACACGATAATAATCATACCGGTGGCAACGACTATCGTAACAATGATAACCATCGTGGGGAAATTATCATGCTTAAGAATGGTAACCACTTTGGTGGTAATCATGGCAAAGATAATAGAAGTGGAAATTTCAAGAAGAGAAGGTCATTTAGCTCGATTTTGTCGATAAAGGAAGTCAAGTCCAAATTGGGATAGTGGCACCAAAGGCGATACTGGACAAAACAAAGTTTGTGATTTCAGGAAGAGCGCGTTTTCGCGACTTCTCAAAAGTGGGTAACCCGAACGGTTAGCACGGGTTAGTTAATTATAAATTCTTGCAAGTCTATACCTTATTAGATACCCCGGTTCTACCCATTCTTTTATCTCTCTCTGCTTATGCGTTCAACGCTTAAATTTGACTACGGAGAAATTAGACTTTGATTTATCTATCGAAACTTCGTTGGGAGAAACCTTCGTTACCTCCACTCGCTTATTAATCTTGTTGTTTCAAATAAACACTTTCACGCTACTTCGTCGATCTTATCTCTTTGAAAATTCTTGCCTTTGAGGTAATTTTTGAAAACGATTGATTAACTACTTATTATTCTTTTTGTAAGGTTGTTAGCTTTCATATTCCTAACCAACTTTGTTATACTTAATTCAAAGTAACCAAACCCTAAAGTTAATCAACGTTATATCAAGCCATAAGTAAAGAGCCCCTATCCTTTCGTTGTTGACTTCCTTGTGGAATGCACCGCTTCGGACTTTCTCTCAGAGGCGACATCGTGAATGAAGATGGCAAGTTTATAGGTATCATTGTGAGGGCTATCTAGGTTAAGGGATAGAAGTCACAGTTGGTATCAATGTAACGTACTATCCAAGTCTTGGATAAGAGTAGCGCTTTTGAATGATATTTCTATCATTAATAAATTTCTTGACGATTCTTGAAGATTTCTAGCCTACCCTAGAGCGTGAAATCGAATTTTGTATTGACCCCAAAGATAAAAACCCCATTTCTTAAACCCTCAAATATTTCTTCAACTAAAATGAATAGCTTTACGTGGTTTATGATGAAAGTCATAATAAAAGCATTGGAATAATGAAAATAATGGGTATATGAAGTATTAGTAAGTTTTATGATGAGTTATGTTGGTTAGTATATGAAAACATGAAAGTTTCTTAGAAATCACAAAGAGTTGAAAATCGATTTTGGTGAAAAACGTAATATGAAATTCAATTGACTATATCTCTTATTATATTTTGAATTTTTGAATGTGGTCAAGTCCTAGAGTTAGATCTATGAGTTACCTAACTAATCCAAGTGGAATTACTGGAAAAGGTGTTGTAGATTTTTGTGGGGACTGATTTTAGCAAAGGAGGCCAAAGCTGTAAATTTCAAAATGCTACGCCCAGAAACTTTAAGGGACTGTTTCGGCCACTTAAATTATGAGAAAATTCTGGGCTTTTGGGACATGAAGGTATATGGTATAAAGTACCTCCTGTCCAAAAATGAGTTCATTCTGACATAAAATGAGCAAGTTATGACTATTTCAATATTTAGGTTTTTCCGACAAAAAATGCTATAACCGAGTTCTATAACTCATGACCATGAAATTTAAACTAGAAGCTCACGTTAACATGTGTAAGGTCCCTACCAAGATTTGGGAATTTTGGAGTTAAACTTGAGGTAGCTAATTTCTTAAGAAATTAATTAGAAATTGATTTTTGAAAAATAGTAAATGAATTTTAAAAATTCCGAGAAAAATATATTTTCATCATGGGACTATATTATGCTAAATCCCAGAAAAGAAATATTTTTGGGACTGATTTGGTATTTTCATGAAAATAGTTTAGTTACGAACATATGAGTTAAATATGTTATGTGAAGTAACAAAGTTGAAAATAGGATTTTATGGCTAGAGAATCTTATATAGAGTATATGCATATTTTTTTGAGAGATTTGATAATTGGTGATGATATCTTATGAGTATGACATTTTTGAATGATTAAATGCATTATATGGTAAAGCGTAAACAATTAAGATAAATTGTTTATAAATTTAAGAAGTGATTAAAATATTGTTATAATATTAATGATATTAGATTATGAGATTATTAAGTGATTGAAAACATGGGGATATTCTTGAATCTCGGATAAATTATATTATAAATGTTTAATATTTATCCTTTATCTCATTTGATTGATTCTTTATATCATTATCCTCATGCTTATATTATGTTGAAAGTCATCTCGTGGCAGAAATGCATAGATGGACTTGGTATGATTATGACCGTGGATTGTTCTTTGATAATCATAACCGTAATTGAAAACATAATTATCTTTGGCCGTAGTGCATGGATAATTTGTGGTCGTGATATTAATGAATACACAATTATCTTTACCGTGAGTGCATGGATAATTTGTGGTCGTGATACTTAATGAATACACAATTATCTTTGGCCGTAGTGTATGGATAATTTGTGGTCGTGATACTAATGAATACACGATTATCTTTGGGTCAGAGTATTGGATAATTTGTGGTCGTGTTACTAATGAATACACGATTATCTTCGGTAGTAGTGCATGAATAATTTGTGGTCGTGATACTAATGAATACACGATTATCTTTGGGTCAGAAGTGCATGGATAATTTGTGGTCGTGATACTAATGAATACACGATTATCTTTCGGTCGTAGTGTATGGATAATTTGTGGTCGTGATACTAATGAATACACGATTATCTTCGGTCAGTAGTGCATGGATAATTTGTGGTCGTGGATACTAATGAATACACGATTATCTTCGGTCAGTAGTGCATGGATAATTTGTGGTGGTGATACTAATGAATACACGATTATCTTTGGGTCAGTAGTACATGGATAATTTGTGGTCGTGATACTAATGAATACACGATTATCTTCGGTAGTAGTAAGTACGGATAATTTGTGGTCGTGATACTAATGAATACACGATTATCTTTTACCGTAGTGTATGGATAATTTGTGGTCGTGATACTAATGAATACACGATTATCTTCGCCGTAGTAGTGGATGGATAATTGTGGTCGTGATACTAATGAATACACGATTATCTTTGGTAGAGTGTATGGATAATTTGTGGTCGTGATACTAATGAATACACGATTATCTTTGGCAGTAGTGCATGGATAATTCGTGGTCGTGATACTAATGAATATCCTCGGCCCGTAGAAAGGGGGATGATTCGATGATATGGATTAATTATCGAAATGAGTCTCAAAGAATGAAATATTAATTCATGGATGTGGTAAAAGTCATCTTCGCCGTAGAAGGCATTGATAGACTTGGTATGATTATGACCACGGATTATTCGGTATAATCATGATCGTAATTGAAAACACGAATATCCTTAGCAAAGAAGTGTAGTAATGAATAATTCATGGTTGTGATACTATTGTCGAGTCTCAAAGATTATTGGTTTTACAATTGTATATCTCTTTGGCCAGTAGGCAAAGATGAATTGTTAATGAATATCTTTGGCCGGATTGCAAAAAATGAATTTAATGTTTTCAACGATAAAGGTATTCAAGGTATCCTCACCTCTTTATCATACTGTGTATCGCACTTCTAATTTCGAGGGCGAAATTCCATAAGGAGGGAGATTGTGGAGACCCAGATTTTATCAATAAAGATTTAAATTTTGTTTAAAATAATTTTTAATATTATGGTGTGAATTTGAGATAATATTATAGTTGTGGGGTAGTATTTATAAATTTTGCAAAGTATGCAGTGGTTATATTATATTCGATTGGCTCTGGGGAATATTCGGCTTAGCAGGAATATTCGTATAACGACTCAATCATTGGTGGACCTCATAATGTAATTATTGCCGATCGAGAAAACGACAAAAATATTTTATTGAAATAACGACGGAAGTTTTACCGTTGATACTTGCTTGAACTACTCTTGTAGTAAAAGTACAAAGAATATGTGTGGTCGCATAAGAAGCATTACCAAGATTGATTATCGATGCTTATGTGAGAAGTCACTCAACATTGATTCCATTATCATTTATTAATAATATGAATTATTATAATGATAATGACGCTTTTGTTTTATTCAGATTATTAACGTAATAAAATGTAAACATCTTTTTATATAAAATGTAATACTTTTATTAAAGTTATTCTATAAATAGAATATATTATATTTTATTATGCATAAAGTGTTGCATAGTGTTTTGATATAGTAGTGTTGCATAGTAAAATATTTTTATATAAATAGAATATATTATATTTTATTTAAAAGATTTTGCTTTAAATATGGACCGTCACGATTAAAAGTAAATCAATTTGGACCGCTCATGGATTAATTACTATGCATTCTATTTTCCTATAAATAGAAGCTCATTCCTTCATTATTTTCTTACGAATTCAATCAAACTCTAGAGAGAGAAATTATGAGAGAGAAGTTTATAGAGAGAAAGTTATAGAAAGAAAGAAGAGTATTCTCGCTACTTTACTACTTCTATATTCATTTTTTAAGGTAAGGGGTATTATTTGTTGTACATTCGTAAAGGGGTGTTATTCTTTCTTATTCATAAGAGAACTTCATTATTCCATTCATTATTATTCTGCTGAATAACTCAAAAAGTGGTATACCCTATACATAACCTCAGATATGCGCAGATACCCTATACTTTCAGTGAAATCCTTATGTTATTCCATTGCTTATTATTCATTGGAATAACTCAGATAATGCTGGTTTACCTATACTTGGTGACATTCTTCTATTATTTTGTTGGAACATCCTCGTCTGCTAAGTGTTTTACACCTGACCGTTCCGCTTTTTATTATTCTGCTGGAACATCCTCGCTCATGTGTTTTACACCGGACCGGGTTCCGCTTTTATCATTCTCGTTGAATATCCTATCTCGTGTGTTTTACACCGGATCCGTTCCATCTTTATTATTCTCGTTGGAACATCCTCGCTTGTGTGAATTTCACCGACCGGTTCCGCTTTTATTATTCTCGCTGGAACATCCTCATGCATCAGGTGTTTTTTACACCGGACCGGTTCCGCTTTTTATCATTCTCCGCTGGAATATCCTATCTCGTGTGTTTTACACCGGATCGGGTTCCATCTTTATTATTCTGTTGGAACATCCCGTCATGCGGTGAATTTCACCGACCGTTTCCGTTATTATTATTCTGCATTGAATAACTCGCCTATGCTGGCACGCATGCATGGTGATTTCTTTTGTTATTCCATTCTTTATTATACCCAAATTGGTTAAAACTTTGACTTCTATACTCCATGAAATTAGTAGAATATCCTTGATATTTGCGTTTCATCCAAAGATCTTTCATGGAAATATTCTTCCGATCATTATTGAATTTTACTCTCACGTAAACAAAGATTATGTTGACAATTTGGACGTTAATAATTCATGGATTAAATAATTCTTGAACTTGTTTTATTGAATTACTATGTCATTGTCATCATCCTCATGTTATATTATGTTATCTTTGGCTTACGTGCATAGATGAACTTAGTATGATTATGACCGTGGATCATTCTTATAATCACGACTTGATATAAATGATGTGACAAAAGTCCTCAAAGGGCCTGTGAATGCATTGATGGATAGTTTTGGTATGATTATGACTGTGGGGTGATTCTTTAAGATAGTCATGACCATTGATAATTTGATGAAAATCCTCGACCGCAGGTATGTGGATGATTAGATGTGGTGGTTTATTATTGTCGTTTGAGTCTCAAATGATAAAAATTGATGAAAACCTTTTAAAACCTAAAAGATAGTAGACTTTATTCTCTACTTGACTCTTTTAATGGATCGCTTATTCCGCACCGCAGCTTAAACCGGGTTGTCTATTATATTTTATCGGTTTAACATCGTTGAAGGCTAATGATAATTTATTCTCGCATTATCTTAGTCATAATATTTTTATCGGGCTAGTTGAGCTCACCCTTTTTTTCACCGTTCTCTTCTGTGAAATGAGAACATAGCCGACGAAGTCTGGGAACGAAGTAATGGTCCGCAGGATAAGCATTAGTAGTCCTCACTATTCGTGAAATAAGCAGATAATAGTTGTAATGAGGACTCTTTTTGAGTTTGTATAATATCTAGTAGACAATATTTGTATTCAAACTCACGCTTTTTGTCGATTGCATACCTACGCTTATATTA
Organism: Panax quinquefolius; assembly: GCA_020205615.1. NCBI lineage: Eukaryota > Viridiplantae > Streptophyta > Magnoliopsida > Apiales > Araliaceae > Panax > Panax quinquefolius. Next base: position 20,644,893 of record CM035161.1, read on the forward strand.
GTAAGTTGTATTTGAATTTATGTACTATGTAAGTGGCGACCCAAGATGGGTGACGATACCTAATTTTGGGGCGCCACAATATCTATATTCAAATAAATCCTCATCACATTTATTGATACATTATTTTACAAAAATGGTGAGGACTACTAAACAATCCTTTCTAAAACCTTCATTCCATACCCCGACTGCAGACTTGCTATATTCTCGCCTCCCGAGAAGAATGGGAACAAAAGGAAAAGGGTGAGCTCAACTAGCTCAAGAAGAATATTACGACTAAGATAATATACAACAAATTATCGTTAGTCTTCAATGTAAAAAAATTTAATAGAATACAATAGACAACAAATTTTAAATCAATATTCGCAATGAAATAATAATTCATTAGAAGAGTTAAGTAGAAATGCAAACTACTATCTTCTATGTATGAATTTAAAAGTTCATCGCTCATCTTTTATCCCCGTAACAAAAATCCATAAACATCTGAATCAAATATTCATCTTTGCACTACAGTGCCAAAGATATTCATCACCGTCATGTTCATTTAAACACCTGCTCATCTTTGCACCACGGCCAAAGATATTAATCATCTCTGGCCATGTTCATCTCAACACTTGTTCATCTTTGCACTACAGTGCCAAAGATATTCTTCAGAATCATTCATCTTTGCACTACAAGCCAAAGATATTCAATAATATCATCATTTAAGACCGAGGATGATGAAAATATTTTAAAGAAACGAATCCAAAGTGAAACAAAATGACAAGGATTAAGGATTAAGGATTCGTACTTTGTTTTATCCATGTTCAAAAATACCTTAAAATAATCATAGTGGTGTAAAATTCAAGAATGATCAAAACATGGATACAATCAAAGCTAGATCCGCAATAGATATTTTGACAAAAAGAAGAAATTTTATTTTTCGATGAATAAAGTCAGATATCGTGAATAAAGGTCAGATATCGTGAATAAAGGCCGATACGTGAATAAGAATCTGACACCAAAAGATAGAAATTCCACAAAAAAAACATTTTCACGCTTCATGAATAGTACTGTGAATAAGAACTCGTGAATAAGAACTCATGAATAGTAACTCGTGAATAAGAACTCATGAATAAGTAACCCCACATGAAAAAGTTCCAAATTTGATAAAAAGTTCCAACTAATATTTCAAAGATAATGATATCAAGAAATAATATCATTTGAGAAGAAAATAACATCCCTTACCTCAAAGAATCAAGATTTCAAGGAAAGATCTAAGTGGTCTTAATGAAACTTGTATCTTTAATAAAGAACTCTCAAAGTATCTAAATACTCACAAAATACGCCAAATAATATAGAGAGAAAGAGAGAAACTTTGTTTCGGTGTGATTTTCAATTCTAACTTAGCCCTCTATTTATAGAAAATGTTAGCTCTTACCGAAGCAGACTTGACTCACACTACGATGGCTTTACCTCGCTACTATTGCCACCCACCACATTTGAAATAAAATTCAGCACATTTTTCACCAACCACAAGTGGGGCCCACTCAATTCTAGAATTTTCCACCAAAATCAATTATAAACCTAATTTCCTAATCACCACCTCTTAAAATTCATAACAAATCATTCGTTCTTTTTTAACGGTTCAAAATTTGTGGACATATACTCAACTTATGTATGTATAACATATCCAAAAATTACAACGATCCAACTATTTGGATTAAAAATTATAACTCACACAATATATCGTAAAAATATCGATTTGATTTTTAATACCTCCATTCCGACAAAATTTACCGATAAAACACCTCAACATTAAATCATTCAATTATAAAACAAATAAATCCATCATTTATAAATATTTTTTATCATATAAATCAATAATTAATTATTCACAAATAATATTACAGAATCACAATATTGACAACCGTGCGCTTCCTCAGAAAGAGGGCTTTCAATAAGGATCTCTCCTTCATCGGGCGCCAAGCAATTAGTGACCAAACCTCTCCTTATGTAACTTTCTAGACATTGCTAATAATGTTTTCTAATATTATTATTCGATAATATGAATTATTGTCTCGATAATGGAAAGTACTGTAATGACAATTATCAAAACAACAAAGAATATAAAATATCAACGCAACAATTATTGAATCAATAAAATAAAATATCGAATAAAGAATTAATCAGAATAATTATCGAGTAATGCCTTCACGTAAGAATCAATAATTGGTGCAATACCGTACCACTCTTCAACAACGCCAGATTAGTATGTTTTAACCACCCGGTATTCCAACAAAGATAATCTGTGAATAACTACGCTGCTATTTTTTTAACCAACTTATATTTGTCGCTTTTCCTCATCCAATCGCTTTTCACATGGGGGCCCACACATGGTCGCTACCATTCGCATTTAATATTCCCCGACATTACGAATATTCCACGACCAAACGAATATTCCCCGACAACAATGAATATTTTATAACCACTTGCTTATTTTGAAATATTTATGATTTTTACCCTAACTATCCACATTAATCAAATCAACCCTTACTATTTCAAAATAATAAATAAAAGAAATTCCTTTTTATTTAAAAAATTTCGGTCTTACAAATAACCTGTCTATCATGCGAAGTACCGCATGTATGGTGATTTCTTTTGTTATTCCATTCTTTATTATACTCAACAGGTAAAAGTTTTGACTTATACTCCATGAAATTAATGGAATATCCTCGATATTTGCAAGGCTTCATCCAAAGATCTTTTCTTGAAAATATTCTTCCGAGCATTCTTGAATTTTACTCTACAAAGAAGTATCATGTCCGACAATTTGGACGTTATTAGTTCTCAATAAATTAATTCTTGAACTTGTTTTATCAATTCTTATATCATTGTCATCATCCTCATATTTATATTTTGTTAAAAGTCATCTGTGGCTCAGTAGTGTATAGATGGACTTGGTATGATTATGACCGTGGATTATTCTTGGTGTAATCACGACCGTAATGTTATAAATGATGTGGTAAAAGTCCTCATTCACCAGAAGTGCATCACGGGATTATTGTTGGCACGATCACGACCATCGATGAATACACAAATATCCTCGGCCCGTAGTGCATTGATGGATGCTTGTTGGCATGATCATGACCATCGATGAATACACAAAATATCCTCGGCTCAGAGTGCATGGATAATTTGTGGTCGTGACCCTAATGAATATCCTCGGTCAGTAGTGCGGGGGATGATGTGGATTATTTATTGTTTGAGTCTCATGATAAAAATGATGAAAACCTTTTAAATCATAAAAGATAATAGATTTTATTCTCTACTCGACTTTTTTAATGGATCGTATGTTCATTGCAGTTAAACTTGATGTCTATTATATTTTATCGGTTTAATGATCGCTTGAGGACTAATGATAATTTATTCTCGCATTATCTTAGTCATAATATTTTTTATCGGCTAGTTGAACTCACCCTTTCTTTCACTTTTCTCTTCGTGAAATGAGAACGTAGTTTTACTAGTTTAGGAATGGAGTGATGGTCCGAGATGGTGTCTTAGTAGTCCCTCACTATTCTGTTAAATAAAGTGTGATAATAAATGTAATGAGGACTAAATTGAGTGTGGATATCATATGCAGATGACAATATTTGTATTAAAACTCACAAGATGTATTTTGTCGATTTTTTACACGAATCGTTGTATAATCAAGTTGTATTTGAATTTAATACCATGTATTTGGCGATTCAAGATAAGTGATGTATATCTATTTTGAGGGCGTCACACACTGTGCATTTTAAATTGTGTTGAATAACCGGTTCCAATATATTTTCAAATTAAGTAACTCGATCAACACAACACTTCCAAATTAAACAATTGACATAATAAATTTCTTTACATTCCCCACCCCCACCCCCACCCCCACCCCCACCCCCACAAATGACTAGTTCATCTAATTTGTTTAAATTCAAATTTATAGTCGCACTCTCCATAAATAAAAATTGCTCAACTTCAATAGCAATCATGTCAAAGATATTTAACTCTTTTTTTTTAATTTGCGGTTATGTACGCTTAACTGATATTTTCACATGTTAAAATGATATTTTCACGTGAGTTTTAATTTCTTATATTAAGGTGGGACCCACTCACTATTCACACAATGTATGTGAGAGAGATCATGTGAAAATATTAATTTTTTTATGTAAAAATATCAATTCTCTTAATTTAATGTATCATTATTAGGCCCTTGTAAGTTGTATATATTTAAGTTAGGAATAAGTTGTATAGATTTAAGTTTGGAATAAGTTTGATGTAAGTTTAATTTTGTTCATCCTTGTTAGGCATGTCTTTTTTAGGTTACACATCCTATATTTATATTTTACATAAGAAAATAGATTGATATAGACTTATTATCCTTGTTTGATGAAATTGGATAAGGCACGGTATTATTTTTTTTTTTTTTTTTGAAAGCCTCATTTTTTTTAGGGAATACTTTTTCCATTTTAAAATAAGAGATAAAATTTAATTTTAAAATTAAATAATGACATATTAAAATTTAAAATTAATATAACTCATAAAAGTTTTAGAATAAAATGAATTTTGTAATTAGTAGTTTTTGTTATATACTATACAATTATAATACTTTATGTTAATTAAATTTAAATCAATTTAAATTTTAATATGTCATTGTTTTGATCTCAAAATTAAATTATATTTTTAATTTTAAAAATGTAAAAAGAATATAATATAATTTTATAATTAAATACATTAATACATCACATAAAAAAAAGAAAACAAGTTTCACATAAAAAAAACAATATTGAAGAAGAAGAAATAAATAAACATCACAAAGAGGACACAAGTTTCACAAAAAAACAAACTCACAACAAAATAAACATCACAAATAGGACACAAGTTTCACAAAAAAACAAACTCACTTAGGTCTAAGACCTAAATATCAGAGTAACCGAGTCTAAACTATTAGGCTAAAAGCCTAAAACGTTATCGACAGAAACAATTCAATATGATAAGATATTTTAATGACATCAGCATTTTATTATAAAATTAGGGCCTTCTAAATTTAGTCCTTCATTACTAAAAAATTATTAGTCATATCATATCTTCTGGATAAATAGTTGAATATTTTTTATATTTTAAAATTAGAGATATATTTATAAAACAACGATTTTTAAGAATAATTTTGTATTCTCAAATTTAGTTATTAACGCCAAGTTTTGTCGTCCAATTATCAAATCCACACGCTTGTGCTGTCGAGTGATAGTTTCGATGTGAGAACAAGTACAGGCTGAACAAAGTTTAACAATAAAGACTTTAGTATTTAGTGCTTAAAAGATGTATTACTTGTTAATTGAAGTCGAGCCTTGTATTTATAGTTGATCTCATCACCCTAAAGCCTATTTCTAAAAAGACTCGTAAACATGGTAGTTACCTATGTTTGGGTCAAACTCAATCTTGTTAAAATGTGGAAGTTGGATATAACCCTAACACCTACTTTTGGAGTTGGTATTTAATTATGATTAGGATTAAAATCATTGACTATTCAAACTCCTTATCACATCAAACTCCATACGAGCACTAACCATTTGTATATGGGCCCAAGTCATTCGAACCCCTATAAATCTGGTCTGGACTCTGGCCCTCGGTAGTCCGACCCCGAACACCACCAATCAGATCAAAATTCTGATTCAAAGGACTCGATTACCTAACTCCGAACACCACCAATCCTTTAATGGCTTCGGCCCATTGGGCTCAACAAATCCTTCCCCATGCAGGCCTTTTGCACACACAGCCTTAGTATTAATTAGTAATTCGATCGTGGTGGTGTAATATTAAAAATAATAATAAAAAAATAATGACAAAATAAAATTATATCCGTAATTTTAGAACGAATTAATATATATATATATATATATATATATCTAATTTTATAATATGGAGAGTATTATTTATGCAGGAAATACAAATTATTGTTATTTCAGGTAAGAAAATGCTGAATCCCTGTGTACCAACCAAAAAAAATCTAGATTTTTAATTTTTCAAAAATCTAAGATAATTTATGTCTAGTGTGGAGTATTTTAGAGTAGCAGACGGCTTAGAATAAGGTACAGTGGTCTCACGTTGTCAGTATCAAAACAAGAGTAGGACCAAAAATTCAGACTGCCATTGACGTACCAGATGCCACCACGTTTCGAATTCTGATTGGTTCCAAAGTACAGTTAAACGGGACCACATTAGATTCCCCGGAAAGATATACAGCTTTTTTTCCCATGATAATGACACGTTAGTCGCAGGTTATGAGTCCACTGGCCACACAACATAACACCTGCGTATAAAAGCTCATAGGCGTGTGTACATGATCGATCATGCTGCGGAGTCGTATACATTCGGTTCGTCCCTAAATTAAACCCAGATGAAAATGATAAATCATTTCAAATACTAATATTTGTTTATTTTCACCTTCTAGCTTAATATTAATATTCATTTTTATTTGGTGAAAACTACAAAAGGAATTCTATTTTTATAAATAGTTGTATAAAGTGAGGTGATATTAACTGATATTTTTATATGTATTTTTGATATTTTCATACGATACGAAAGATACAAATGATCTCATTTATTCGAAAAAATATAAAAAAATAAAAAATATAAAAATCCTTAAAATTACTACTTAAAAAAAACACAATTAATGTCACGCCTATGTCATAAAATAGGATAGGAGAGACCAAATTAAATACGTCCAATTTTTCTTTTAATTAGCCAAAACGGATGAATAAGGGTTTTGTTATAAAAAAAACGTGTCTTCATATTAATTAGGATCCATATGTACTATCAAATATATATCCAGAATTAAAGAAATGGCGACACCTAAAATTTGTACATTTATTTAATATTTTTATATGGTCCAACTTGCCTTAATTTTTATATGAAAGTCTCTTCCCAAGTCTACCATTTATTTATATCAATTTTATAACGTGACGATAACTTATGAAGTTGATAAGATTAAGATAAATACTATCTTCAAAACTTGCCCATTTTAATTTCTAGAGTAAATTAGTTGAGGTGAGGGTAATTTTAAAACTTATTCCGTTTAATTAAGCAAAATAATGCCGCGGGATAATCCTTCTTATAAAAATTTAATTTTTTTAATAAAAGTAAATAGTGTTTGCTAAATAAATTTCAAATATTCTGAAAAGATTGGTTTATTAGATAACGATGGGGAGAGAAAAAAATATTGTTAAAAATGTTCAAGTTAATATATATATATAGGGTGAGTATGATATTCTTGTGTTACAAAGTGCAGTCCAGAATTGGAACAATCACAAATTTGTGGTCAATTTTAGAGATATAGTCGATGGGTTTTTCCCCAAAGATCAGTTGTTAAGAGAGTTGTAAACGAGTTTAACAACTTCAATGACCACGTACATGATTGGCAATCACTACCTTTACAATCTCCCTTGCCACAAGTTAATTCCTGCTATTGACAGACATGCTTACTAGTATGATTTTTCTCCTATCCCAAGATACAGATTTGTACTTCTTGATGGCTATGATATCAGTGCCATTGGTTGGCCTGAGGATCATCCAAAACACTGAAAGGGCCTTAAAACTTTCTTAAATAGAAGAACCCATATTCAGAAGAAAAAAATAAAATAAAATATATATATATATATATATATATATATATATATATATATATATATATATCAGTCCAGAGGGGTTGGTGGGTCTAGAGAGAAGGTTCCTCAAGTCAAGTTCAATGGTGCAGTTGGGAAATAACGTAGATTGTGTCTTACAAGATGCAACAAAATTAAATCAAAAGGTGGCCTCTGGTTCCTGGATCTTCATCCCATCCCAAGAAGCATTTTTGTGGAAAAGTAATGGACGTGATACACCGCTACAACTGTGTGAAGTTTTGTCTAGGTGGACATGACATGATCACAGAGGAGAGGAGGACACTCGATCGACTCACACGGGGTACACCATCGTGTTCTAGAAGCGAATGCCCTCCAGGCACATATGATTTTGGATATACGGTTTCATTGTTTTCACAATGGTAGATGTGGAATTAATTATTTGGCATTTGCAGTTTAATACTGCATATACGAATTGGCAGTCATACAATGTTGGATATTTGTTCCATCTGTAAGATTAAATCATTTGATGTTGTTCATATTAATCATTAAATATTCGGATGAACGATCAAGATTTATTGTAAGGCTAGACAATTTTTTACAATATTAATTATGAATCGGTAATAGATTTCATGTTTAATTTTATGTATAATAAATGTTTTGTTTAGTTTAGTTTAGTTGTTGTGGTTGTATTATTAATGGAAAAAGAAAGAAGATTATTTTTAGAAGGCAGAAGAAGAAGAAGAAGAAGAAGAAGAATAGGTAAAGTTGTTTTAAATGGTGTAACAGAGTGACAGGTGAGATATATATTAATGGCCAAAAAGTTAGTAGGTATATTCTATAATAATAAAAAGGGAGATGGGGATTAAGATAGTTGAGAATGTTGTAATATTAATTAAAATGTTGCTGCTTTTCTTCTTTTTATCTTTTGAATATAGTACTATTAATTAATCATGGGAAGGAGTTGATGGAAATCAGCTGCTTTTGCATACTTAAAACAGAATTAATTTGTTTTAGAAATGAAGTTATTTAGGTGGTATCTGTCTTTTTTCTAAACGTCTTTGTTGGGTGGTAAGTTAAGAAGAAATTGGCATGTTTTGTTGTTGAAAAGCTCGTGGTATATGTCAGTCAGTCTGTCGGTCAACTTCCCGCCCGAGCTTATGCTGCTGCTGCATCATCAGTCATCACCACCCAAACCCAATTCTAATAGAAAATTCCAAATTTATTTATAATCAAATCCATATCCATTTGCTGTAACAACCGACCCATGTGCATGTGCAAGAACAGAGGGACAGAGGGGACATATCCCTCTCAATCCGGGAATAACCACCACCATTTGGTTTGGGCTATGAATCTGCTTGTAAGGGGCTTTACATAAATAAATAAGCTCACATTATCATTTATTTCCCCTTTCCCTACTTCTCTACCTTTTATAATTTACATCTATGCTAAATTACACAACTCAAGGATTCATTCTATCACAAGTGCCATTCATAACAGGTGGAAAAACATGACCAAATAAATAAATAAATAAATAAAAATCATAACAAATAACACAGATATGCCTAAAACAAACTGAATCCTACACTGCTAGATTTTACAGAGGAAACCACGATATCCATTCCGCGAAACAAAGACTATGCTAATTTACATGAAAATCCAGATTAAGTCTGGTGATGATCTAATGTTTTTGACAATAATAATACACACTGCCACATGAACGGTAGAGATAATTGCAGGAGTTTAACTCAGCAGGATCTCTGGATCAAACAAGATATCTATAGTTCATACCGGCTTGCAACCTGAACAAAATAATCGAGTCCAATAAAGCTTGGTGGCTAGGCATGCAATGCAGGAAGCAAGAAGCTGTACTTTTTCAATGAAAATATATCTAGCAAGAGTCCAGCTATTTATGTGCATTACTCTGAAATCTCGAGTGGTACGAAAGAAGGAAAATAAATAAATTATCTTTTCCCGAATCTCAAACACTTGTTGTGCTTTGACTCTGATAAACTCGACGTCGAAGTCATTTGTTGCTTGCTACGCTTTGTGAAGGAGTGTTTCTCCATTGCATTTACAAACTTCCGCAAGTGCTTTATGTACTCCGGATAAGTTTCAAGGTTACAATGTCCTCCACCCTGTACCCATAGTGGGTCATATTTTTCTGAGGCAAGTTCCCATAATCGCTTGCCGTGGGACCAGTCAACAGTGTCATCATTTGTTCCCTATGAATGATTTATCAAAAAAAAATGTATGCAAACCATAAATGCGATCAGGTTAGAGTACACTATAAACTAGAGGGAAAATGCAATACAAAACAAGTGGTGCTTAAAAAAAAGTGGGAGTCCGTGTAAAAAAAAGTGGATAAGCACAGTAAGACGTGGAATTATACTCCCCTTTCCAAAGAAGGTTAGTTAAAATACTATTAGAAATCTTTAGGATATATTTAGCAGAACTCAAGCTGTTCATGCGTAGCTTTGTTGTTCAAGAATCTCATGCAAATGCAATATACAGATGATTTGCAGGCATGGCATGACATTAGAGCAAAACCATATTTGCTTCAAAATCTATAGCCTCCTAAGGAGAATTCAGTTAATCAGGATACCTTCCCACAGAGAGCACTATTACTTTTATTTGATGAAAAGATCCTTGAAGAACAACAGAATAACCACCACAACCAATATATAAAAGTTTACAAATTACAGTATCATCACTATAGAATCATTGCTTAGGAGTTCGGAGTCCTAAATTTTTTTAACTTGCATCAACAAAAACAAGGAATTGCTTAAATTATTGTATGGGGTATGGGGGGGGGGAGGGGAGGAACTTCTCTGCATTTTGCCTAGGAGCTTCCAATAGCATAGGCATTTTTATGGCCCTATTTTAGACAATGGATGAACGACCATCGCATTAATTAACCTCCAGATATTACAATTCCTCTCTCTCATCATGGTTACTTAGGTATAATGAATGATTCCCAAATTAACTGATCTTGAGAATTTCCTAATTCTCGCAAAAAAACAAGTCTTTTTGGACATCATCAGCATTTCAAGTTTTTTAAAGGTTTTGAATACCAATAAAGAAAATTTCAACAAATTGATAAACACCATTCACCAGTTGAATGAATAAATAAATATAAAACAGCCAAAAGTTAAGTTCTATTACCTCGGGAATGCCAGTTTTAAAACATCTGTGTTTGTATGTTTTTACCTCTAGCATGCCTGTTGTAAACTTGTAATTGACAACAAAATGGATGTTGTAAATCTGTATTAAGTTCAATTTCAATCAAAGCCTACCCTAGTTCATGCTCATCTAAACTTGATATGATAAATATCCCCACCAGTAAAGTGTTGCTAGCATACTTTGCTGAGACCATTTTCTTAAATTGAGGCATTGACAGCATGTATTATCTATACCAATAATAGATTGCAATCTTATATACTAAATTTCTTGTAGTATTTAAGAGAACATCAAATTATTATTTTGACCATCTAGAATCAATCCTATGTTTGTTAATAGTCCAAACCTCTGAGCTTGTCTCAGTGCAAGTTTTTTCCTTAGCCACGAGTCTACATTTGATTTCCAGACTGGTACACTTGTTATGCACATCAGCTTGGACAACCAGGTTTACTAAAGCTAAAACTGCCACTACTGGATACAACAATATATTTTATCATCTGAAATCCTCCCTTTTTGGAGATCCTGTTCACATGTGGAGAGGCAGGCGAAAAACACAAAGCAGCTGGTACAGCAAGCACCAAAGTTCAGAAAAATAAATAAACTGGGGACCAAAAGCAGATGACAAGGCTTGCTGACAGCCAGACATATTAAAATCAATGGACCAATGCAAATAACCAATTGCATCAAACTATTAGAACGTTAGAGGATTGGTCCAACAATAGAATGAACTTCTTTGAGAAAGCCTGATATCAGGTACAATGCAAAACTTTATAATATAGTTTAAAATATGGTTAGCAATATTGCTATTACTGATATATTATCATATGTTTGTAAAGGGTTGGAATAAGTTTTAGCAATAACAACTCTCAGAATATCAGACTTTTGGAGTCACTCAGAATTTCAGACTTGGTCAGTGTGATATGGGAAGTGATTATTGCTGTAAAACACAAAATGCAAAACTAACTCATGTTGTTATATGATTATGTTGGTCCCTTGGGGAAAGACCAACATATTTCGTTATATGATTATGTTGTTAGAAGCATGATACTGGTATGAGAGCAGTTTCACACTCTTTAAAGAGATACTATGCGTGGTTAGTAAGGCCCATAGTCATGATAATTTTTCTTACAGAGCAGAGGGGGCTTCATGAGCACCTACATGTTGTTATCTCCCAATAAAATTAGGTACAATTATGACTATGGCCTATCTTTGAGGCCTCTAAATAGAACTTTGAGTTGCAAGATTTATGATTTTAAGTTTTAACCTCAGTTTCAAGAGACCAAAGTCCAATTGATGCTCCTCTTTTTTCATTTCTTCTATTTTTCCTCTTCTGTTTCAGAATAAGTTAAAAACAAGAGATTACATTTCTCCAGATCTGATAAAAAGAACCTCATTGAAGAGGTTTTCAGTGAGTAGATGCCGAAATGGAGTACAGCAACTCCTCACTCTACGATGATTAAATATGAAATGGAGAAAACTCTCAGGCCACAAACAATTGGTGTGGTACAGGGTTATGTGAAGTATTACTAGTATAAATCACCTTAATCAATGTGATATAATCTACATGGCCGATTTAATGATATCTTTTCTGGGGTGGGTGGGTGGGTGGGTGGGGGAATTTGAATCATAATAGGAATGCCTAATTTTGAAATGAAGTGTCCAGGTTAGAAATTCCCAGCTTTATTTTATCATTTACTTTCCAATAAAACACAAAGGTATGCTACCAAGATAGAAAGTCAAATGCAGTTTCCTAGTAGTATATACTATATAATAAAACAATCAAACAGGAAATGTATCAAACTCAAATATATATATATATATATATATATATGCTTAGAATCAAGCACAAAAACTATGTAAATTGGTATTACAGATACTATTTTACGATTTCGTAAAAGAGAACACGCGTAAGAGAAGCTAATAGCTAGCAGCATAATCATGGTGCAAAGAATGATGCATAACAAGATGTATTTCAGAGTGAGTGAATGAATGAAAGAGAGGGCATATCTCACATGTATTACGAGAACTGGACAGCAAACATTTCTTATTTTGTCGATATTCTGCAAATATTGAAAGGAGCCTTCTCAATACAACACCATGTATATAGAACATGGAATAAAGGGGTCAGAATAAGAACAATGTCAAACTTACTTTAAATATGTCAAACCAGAATGTCAACTTGACATTGTACAGAACACGTATTCCTGAAAGGATAGCGCTATGTAGAACAACACCTCTCAACCTCTGTAAACGAGAAGCCAAGTGTAGTGTGGGCCCACTTCCAACAGATTGACCATACAAAATGACATCCTCTTGCTTGATACCATATTCACTCTTCAAACAATTGTACACAGCTTCTATGTCATAGTATGTGTTTAACTCAGATGGCTAACAAAATTTAAGCTTTATAAGCTTCAAAATCATAGTGAGAATCATAAACATGAATAATATAATCATTATAATTTTCCTTACCTTACCAGAGGATGCTCCATATCCCGAATAATCATAGCTGCAAAAGAGCGAAATAGATTATGTAAGTTATAAAGACAAGGTGGTTACTTGCTAGCTATAAGTTCAACAAATCTTCATCTCAAAGAGCCTGTGTATTGTTAAAATCATGTCAGTTCCAAATAATTGAACGACTTACCCACTTAAAAGCTAAAAACATAGAAAAGTAGAGGGATCTTCATAAAGACGTCTCTAAATTTCCAAAATTACTATGAACATACAACCAAAGCGATACACCCACACAGATATATAATTCCACAATGGGAACAGACTAGAAAATGGCCATTAGATCAGTTAAACAGATGTATACAGCAAGAAGTCTAGATGACAGAACAACATGAACAAATGAACAACTTAATAAGTAAAGTAATAAATTACCAACTTCTCAAAAGAAATAAAAGTAAAAATTACAAAATGCTTGTAATTAATTACAAACAAACGAAAACCTCAAACACAAACCTTAAAAAAATCAGCCAGCCAAACAAACAAACACCATCTCAATATGATAATAAAACAAAAAACCCCATCAAAATCAGATAAAATTGACACTAACAACCACAAACCAACCCCAAACTCAACATATCATCAAAGCAAAATTAACCCATTAACACCTGGTTTCTAAAATAAAACACAGACATACATGGGGAAACAACATGTAATGCAAACAGAAACACCCATTTCCATTAATAACAAAAGAACCCTTTCAAAAATTCCATATTATCTGATAAAAAGAATATAAAAATACCTCATAATATTGACTCGGAGGTGAGCTCTGAGCTCAATAAAGAGCTCCTGCATTTGACCCAAGTCAGCAGCATTGCCATGAGAGTACAGAAGGGTGAACCTTCCAACAGGGTGCTTCCAAAAGGTAGCTACAACCTTGTTGCCCCCCTTTGTGTCAAGCAAATGAACGTCGACGTTTTTGTCAGCGGTGAGGCCAGTGAACGAAAGCTTCCCGGTTTCATCATCTGTGTGAACATCATATGTTGGTGGGTCTGGAGGAAAAAAAGCGAATTTTGCAGCAACATTTGATGTTACATTGCCCATTACACAAACCCACCAAACAAAATTCAATTGGACAAATTTAATGAGGTTTTATGCCATGAAAGAACATTGGGCATGAGATTTTCTCGGGGTTTCTGATTCTGGGTTATGTTTCCCGAGAGAAATAAATTGTGGGATACAAAAGAGAATACTTTAATTAATTAATAATATAATTATCCAGTTTGATTAGTTTTGGGGGTGGTTTGGTGATTAGGAAAAGCAAGAGGCAATTGGCGTCAGGTGGAAGGGAGCAGATCCGATCTAGGCGGAGTGAGCTGAACAAAGCCCCAGAAGAATTAAAACGACAAACAATTATGTATGTAACCTCCTATATTAATATAGTAACTCCATTCCTACACGAGTCAGGAGGACATCATTATCTTTGAAAAGTCAACTTTACCCCTAATTTATGAATATAAAAACATTTGCAGTTTGGGAAATATAAATGAAAAATATAGTGACAAATATTCATAAAAATATATTGTTAAAATTTTAAGTAATGAGCCTGTGAAATCATATACTCCCTCTGTCCATGATAAAAGTATTTGTTAATTTTTACGATAGTAAAAAAAGATAAAATGATAAAATTGTTTATATTTAAATTTTTATTTAATTGTAAAGTTTTTTGAATATTAATAGTGATGCCCATAAATACGCATAGAGTATAGTAAATATAACAATTAATAATAAAGGGTATTATGTATAAATTATCAGTAAAAATAGATCATTTAAGATAAGTAGATATTTAACTTGGTGACTATCTAAAATAAGAATAAAAACTTTTATTTTATTTTAGAGAGTAAATGAGTACCTTTTTGTTATGAAATTTATGATCGAGAATCGTATTTATATAATATTAAAATTCACCCTACATTTCAACTTCAATCAAGACTTAATTAATTATGTACTATATAGCAAGCAATTTTGAATTAAAATAGTTACACCAACATGTGTATATTTATAAAAGAATAAAGGGATTTGTTAAGATCACAATAATCTTAATTTACAGGTTATAAAAATGGTCAAAAATAACCCAACATTTGTTTTTTGATTAAAAAAAGAAAAGCCTATCAAAATGATGAAAAGGGTAGTTTTGAGTCTTTTTTGAATGCTACAGCAGTTTCATAAAAATTAAAAAAAAATGTGGAAGAAACAAGAGACATACAGATACTATGGGCAGCATAACAAGTGGAAAAAACGAGGATTCTTTTTTATAAAACCGATGTATAGGTAAGTAGTAGGTGGCAACAATTGTAAAAGCAAAAGAGAGGGTGATGGACGGCTAAGATTCGGTCAAAGGCTGCTGTGGATCTAAACCAGTAGAAGAAGGAAGAAGAGAAAGAGAGAATTTTTGCAGATTTGAGGAATCAGATAGAGACATTGTCAGAAGTCAGACATTCCTTATCTGCCTTTGCCCCGTCAATGCTTTACAAAAGGTTGACCCATTTTGGAGCTTGTGTTTAGAAATTCATCAATATAGACTGTATTTATCACATGACCAACGTGATCAATTTATCATAATAACCGGATCCTTGTGTTTGGCATTCCATTTCCCTATTGCCAATACTCAAATTTTTAACCTTTTATTCTGTTAATTAAATTTTACCGAACAACCAATCATTTTTAAGCTTATACTAACAGTTAGGTTTGTAGACAAATATTAATAATAATTTTTTAAAATAGATACTATATATATATATATATATATATATATGGGTCACCCTATAATTCTATCTAACCTTGTGTATTAATGTATTGATGATGAATATAAAATTTTTGCAATAAATATCATGAGTATTGTTAACGCCAAGATCTTTCTCCACGTCCCAATCACCAAGACGCTCCCAATATCCCCGCATACTTCAACAAGTCAACACTAAAAGCTCGACTACCGACCACTGTCGAGGGATAAATCCATGGTGAGAGAGTCAAGATGCGCGATCACAAGGTCAACAATGGAGAGAAAATATTGTCTAATGTCTAAGAGATAGAATAAGAATTTAATGAAAAAATGTATGTATTATTTACCCTCTTATGTGATCTTAGCCCCACGACGCTCCACTATCCCAGGCTTATCGTACCACCCACCACCTTCTCGACACCTTTTTTTCCTTACTTCCTATTACTTCAAATTAAAAGTAAATACCACTTTCATCCCTCTCACATCGCTTATTACTGGGCGGCCATTCGAGTCCCATCCTCATTAATGCCATGCAAAGAAAGTGGCGTATTACAATTGTCAAATGTCATTTGGCATAATGATTCATCGGTCAAAATTGGGATTAAGTGATAATTTGTATAACGGGCCAATATAATGACTAAGCCCAAATAATAAGAATGACCCAAGTGACCGGATCCAACCACGACTTAACATAACACGATCCAAGAGGAGCCCAATAATTTCTACCAATAAAGAAAAGGATTATGTCCCAATGATTATTCTGGGTCTTACATTAAACAGGTGTTTTAATGAAAGACTATAAACAAAGATAGCCCAGGACGTAATTATCTATAAAAATCATAAGAGATCCAGAGTGATACTTGTCAAAGCCCAAATTGTTATCGTGCATGTGTTGAGAAACCCAACAGATGCAAGCCCACGAAAGTGAAGATATTTAGGTCTAAAACTAGACGAAACTCTTCCAATTCATCATCATTGTAGTGAATTAAATGTGCCACCTTAATTACCGCGGCAAATGTCAAGATAAAAGGTAAACTTTACCAAATTCTCGACGACGCTTTTACTCGCTAATTCAAAATTTGAACCTTGAGCTTTCTTCTTTCTCGCAAATTTCTTTCTCCGCTTCACAAAATCGAAACAATGGTGATCAAACTTCTAAGCGAACTCCCTCATGCAAGAACTCCCATCAAAGATCGCTTTCTCCCAATCCAAACCCTAATCAAGAGGGTTCAAGCTCTAACCCTCAATCATCTACTATGGGAGGAAACCCTTCTTCGACTTCCTCTACTTCGATTTCTTCAAAGACGGGAACAATTTCCTAATGCCAACATTCGCTCCTCCACACACCGAATAGAAATATGCACGCTCAGAGTCGCTTATCGATTCCCCGACATGTATGCAATAAGGCTCTCACCCTCAAGAACAGATGCACCAAATGTAATTGCATCATTGGGTCGCCACGCCTAAGCACTCTTCCGGAGAAGGGGTTCACTCTCTTCATGTCTTCATTATTACCCTTTTAGGGTTTATAGGAGTGGGCTTCACCAACCAGCGCCCACTCCTACATCCACATCTTGGCATTCATCGCCTTCCGCCACGAACTTGGGATTACTCCCTCTGTTGACATCTTCTTCACCCTCTTCTCTCGGTGGTAGTCCCGAGAAAGGGCTTCAAAGTATCGAGTAAGCAATCTCCTCGACCTAACACTAGGTTCGAAGGAGACCTTTGATGAACACTCCTTCCAAAGAATAAAGGTTGGTATGAGAAGTGGTTTTCATCACGGGCCTCGAGATTTCTTCCTTCCAGACCGACCACCTCCCACTAAGTCTCTGGCCGACTTTGATATATCCAAAGAACGGGTGAGGGAGATGGCGACTTTCGAGGAAAATTCCTCCAAAGGAATGGAGTTTTACACTTCGACCAAACAAGCTTGGTTATATAATCACAAATGTAAGTTTTGATTAATTCGCAATATAATTTCGAAATGATAGGTGATATATGTTCGATGTGTGGTTTTTGCAAGATTCTCCGATTAAACCGACTTTTGGAGGTGAGAGACCGAAGATTTTTCGCGGGGAAAATGTCGATCAAGTGAAGAACACCCTACCAAGGATCTTCCCCAGTGTTAACCTCCCACCGCCGATCCTCTAACTTCTTCCCTTCAAACCGACGAACCTCGTAACGATTTAACCTAATATTCCCAAGAAAACCTTCGACCTCGCCAAGAAAAAAGATCCGCCAAACGAACCAAAACCACCCAACCGTAAGCAAACCCCGACAAAGATCCCAAACAATCCTCAAGCAACCCCCTAAACAACTTCAACTAATCCCAATCCCCAACTTCAACCTATCCCCGTTAGAGAAGCCTTCTCGATATTCCTTTCGCACGATCGGCCAAGGTCCTTCGTAAAAAAAATAAGAACTAAAATAACTCCTTTCGATCGCCAAGAGCTTCGAGTCCCTACTTCTTCTATTGTTACTCCTTCAATCATATCCACGTAAACCCCGTTTCGATAATGAACCAACCGAACCAACCCACACGCCTTCCCAAAAAAGAAAACAATCCATCGACATTCATCCCGGTGCATCTCCCCTGCCTCGCCAACTCCCCGAACGCACACCGCCTCGATCTCCTTCTCCTCAAACCATACACGTAGACCCTCACCTCTTCGCTAAGAACCTCCACCTTCCCCACCAAGAGAACAAACCACCGAGATTGATCGGAAGCCATGGCTTCTCCAACAATGTGGCCCCGACTATCAGTTCACTTTCCATTCCAACTGCTCAACACCTTTGTTCGTGAAACCGACGATCATCGGTTAAAGGAATAGTTCGAATGGAGATCTACTTAGTGAAGGTACGAAATACTTGGCGTAAATAAACGAGTATCTTCTTTTATTTCCGAATTTATCTGCATACTCTGTAAGACCTCAAATTTTTTTAAATAAAAAGGAATTTCCTTTATTTATTATTTTGAAATAGTAAGGGTTGATTTGATTAATGTGGATAGTTAAGGGTTAAATACGCAAATATTTTAAAATAAGCAAGTGGTTATAAAATATTCATTTTGTTTGGGAATATTCGTTTTTCGTCGTGGAATATTCAGATCTGCTTGTGAATATTCGTATTTACGACACAAGCAAAATGCCCATGTGTGGGCCCCATAACTGAAAGCGATTGATGAAGAAAACGACAAATATAAGTTGGTTAAAAATAACTACGTAGTTGTTACCAAGTAAGATCGCTTGAATACCCGCAGTGGTTAAAATACAAGAATACGCTGTGGTCGCACAAAGAAGACACCAGTATTGCATGCATTGTTGAATTATCGATCCTTACGTAAGAAGGCACTACTCAATAATTTTCACAAGAGTTATCGCTCAATATTTTATTTTATCGATTCAATAATTGCTGCGGCTGATATTTTATATTATCATTGTTCAATAATTGTCACCGCACATTATCTCCATTATCGATCAATAATTCATATTATTTGAATAATATTATTAGATAGATTATTGGCAATGTCTAGAAAGTTCGCCAAGGAGAGGTTTGTCACCTAATCAAGCAAGCCAAGAAGTGAGAAATCCTTATCTGAAAGCCCCTCTTCCTGAACTACCGTCATTATAATCAGGATTCTCGTAATATTATTTGTGAATAATTAATTATCGATTCATATGATAAAGAAATATTTATTTTATGTGGATATAAATGATGGATTTATTTATGTGGTTATAAATGAAGAAATTATTGTTGAGGTGTTTTATCAAGATTTTACCGATCGGAGGTATTAAAAATTAAATCGTGGGTTTTAGAGATATCATGGGATTATAATTTTAATCCGACCGCTGATTGTGGTAATTTTGGGTATGTTATACATACATAAGTTGAGTATATGTCCACAAATTTTGAACCGTTAAAAATGCACGAATGATTTGTTATGAATTTTAAGAGGTGTCTCATCTTAAATTAGGGTTATAATTGATTTTGGTGGAAAATTCTAGAATTGAGTGGGCCCCACTTGTGGTTGGTGAAGAAATGTGCTGAATTTTATTTCAAATGTGGTGGGTGGCAATAGTAGCAGTGTAAGCCATCGTGTAGCAGTCAAGTCCGCTTTCTACGGCTAACATTTTCCTATAAATAGAGGGCTGTTAGAATTGAAAATCACACCGTAAACAAAGTTTTCTCTTTCTCTCTATATATATCGAGCGATTTTGTGAGTATTTAGATACTTTGAGAGTTGTTGCTCAAAGATAAGTTTCATTCAAAGATCACTTCCGACCTTTCCTTCCGGGCAATCGATTCTTCGAGGTAAGGGATATTATTTTTTTTCAGAATGATATTATTTCTTCAATATCATTATGTTGAAATGTCGATCCAAGTTTTTATCAAATTTGGAACTTTTTTATGCTCTAAGTTACTATTCATGAGTTACTATTCACGAAGTTACTATTCATGAGTTACTATTCACGAAGTTACTATTCACGAGTACTATTCATGAAGCGTGAAGATGTTTTTTTGTGGAATTTCTATCTTTTGGTGTCGGATTTACTATTCATGATACTTGATTATTCACGATACTTTAAGACTATTCACGATACTCAAGACTATTCACGATACTACGACTATTCACCAAAAAATAAAATTTCTTCTTTTCGTCAAAAACATCTATTTTGGATACTAGCTTTGATCAGATCCATGTTTTGATCATTCTCAATTTTACACCACTACGATTATTTTTGGGGTATTGTTGATACGGATAAAACAAAGTACGAATCCTTAATCCTTAATCCTTGCCATTTTGTTTCAATCGGATTCGCTTCTTTAAAATATTTTTCATCATCCTCGCCTTTAAATGATGATATTATTGAATATCTTCGCCCCGTAAAGCAAAGATGAATGATTTCAAGAATATCTTTGGCCCAGTAGGTAAAGATGAACAGTGTTTAAGATGAATACGACTCGATCGATTAATATCTTCGGCCTCAGAAAGCAAAAGATGAACAGTGTTTAAATGAATACGACTTAATCGATGAATATCTTCGCCCAGTAGTAAAAGATGAATATTTGATTCCGTATGTATATCGATTGTTGTTACAGTGGATAAAAGATAGACGATGAACTTTTAAATTCATAGATGAAGAAGATAGTAGTTTGCATTCTCTACTTAACTCTTCTAATGAATTATTATTTCACCGCGAATATCGATTGAAAATTTGTTGTCTATCAGATTCTATTAAATTTTTCTCTCGTCAAGACTAACGATAATTTGTCAGATATTATCTTAGTCATAATATTCTTTATCGAAATGCTAGTTGAGCTCACCCTTTTCCTTTTTGTTCCATTCTTCTCGTGAGGCGAGAATATAAATGAAGTACGAGCCTGGGTAATGGAATGAAGGTTTTAGAAAGGATTGTTTAGTAGTCCTCACCATTTTTGTAAAATAATGTATCAATAAATGTGATGAGGATTTATGTGAGTATAAATATTGTCTGTAAGATAATATTTGTATTTAAACTCACAGCTTTTATCATCAGTAATAATAAAGTTGTAGTTGTTTCGCACTCATGTATTGACAACCTCGTAATGGGTGATGTATACCTATTTTGGGGGCGCCACAAATGGTATCGTAGCTAGGATATGATCTCCGCGGAGATCTGGGAATAGAACCAGAGGGAGAGACGAGTAAATCCTTCGCTAAAGGTGTCCTACCTAAGCTTATTTGTTAGTTGGTCAAGATATAAGGGATATTATGTGATATATCGATTTCTTAATTAACCCTTGTTTTATGACAAGATTTGAGAATGTCGAATCGAGAATATTAACAAAGGGAGTAAATGAGACCGTGGAGATGCCTCAGATTTCTTTACCAACGAGGAGAACGTGCAACAAAGTCGGGCAATGTTCCTCCCGTGAACAACACCATGGAGCGTATGATGAACGAGGGATGTTTAGAAGTTTTTTTTGGCAGCTTCATGCAAAATCGCATTTGTGGAGACTCGTGTTCAAAATACAGAGGAAATGATAAAGAATTCACTAAGTTGTCACAACCAGCAGCTCAAAGAGTCGGGACCACCAGACTTAAGGGAAGCCAGATCCGATCACGGCTAAAACACGGGTCAAACAAATTACCAAGATATTCGATGTCTGGGATGCACGGAGAACAGAAGGTTCCATTCGCCACCTTTATGTTCCGTGGCGAAGCGCAGACTCATCGGTGGGAGTCTCAGTGAAGCGCACCCATCCAATTCAAGACTCAAAGATGTCTTCGGGAGACGCTTTCAGAGATTATTTAATGACAAATACTTTCCCGAAAGTGTTCACTATACGAAGGAAGTGGAGTTCATCGATTAGAGCAAAACAATACGACGGTGTCTCAAAGACGAGGCAAAGTTTGCAGAGTTATCCAGTGCTTGCACCTCATTCGGGTGGAGAATGAGGAACGATGACGCGGATGTTTCTTAGAGGTTTGAAACCCAAGATACGCCAAGATCTCATTTCTCATAAACTTTCTTTATTCGAGATGTTGTAAATGTGGCTCAATTATTAGAGCGAGATAACGAGTACTACCAACCGAGGACCATAACCAGGATCGCACTCGTAGATAAAGCAACAATGTAATAATGATAACTCATGGAGAAAGAAACAGACGGACAGTAAATGGTAACCACTCGTGGTAATCATGGTCATGAAAATGTAAGAAGCGAAATCGAGGAGATTTTAAAAAGAGGAGATTTAACAACGACTATGTGAAGACGACAAAGGCGTAAAAGAATCGGGTTCTAAGGGAGGAGATCGACCACCCATTATATGCTACAAATGCGAAAAGAGGGACATATCACCAAACCGCCCACAACAGCTTCAAGGTATGCTATAGTTGTGGAAAGGAAGGACATATCGCCGAGATCAGACGCAGAATAAAACCTAGTTCAATGGGGGATTATGACTCAAAAGATCGTCCCGTAAAAGTCAAAGTCAACGATTCCGGAAGAAGCGCTTTGTTGTGATCGGTCATAATGCGAGAACCCAAACGAGGTGATCACGGTAAGCTATTTATAAATTCTTGCAAAGTTTATACCTTACTCGATACCGGGCATACCCATTCATTTATCTCTCCGCATGTGCTCAACGCTTAAACTCGACTCGAGAAATTAGACTTTGACCTATCTGTGGAAACTCCGTTAGAGAAACTTTCATCACATCCAATCGCTTATAAATCTTGTTTGATTCAAGTTGGCACCATTACCTTACCTGCTGACCTTATCTCTTTAAAGATACTTGCTTTTGATGTGATTTTAGGGATTGATCGTTAACTACTCATCATGCCAAAATTGATTGTTTTCGTAAGGTCATTAGTTTTCATATTCCTAACCAACCCGTTGTATTTAATTCAAGCAACTAAACCATTAAAATCAATCACCGCCATATCTAATCATAAAGCTATTCGCTTATCGAAAAACGGATGTCAAGCTTTCTTAGCCCATGTTATGGATTTGAATAAAGACACGCCAAATTTGAATAATATTCCCGTTGTTATCGACTTTCCCGACGATTTCAAGAACTTCCTTGCCTACCCCGTAACGTGAAGTTGAATTCTTTATTGATCTTGAACCCGGTACAAAGCCCATTTCTAAAACCCCATATCGAATGGCTCCTATTGAACTTCAGAGTTAAAGGTCCAACTACGTGAATTGTTGACATCGGTTTCATTAGTTCTAAAGACATCTCCTCGGGGTGCTCCTGCTTTATTTGTAAAGAAGAAAGACGGAGTATGCGACTTTGTATCGACTATCTGAATCGAACCATGTCACCATCAAGAATAGGTATCCTCACCTCGTATTGATGACTTGTTTGACCAAATTGCAAGGGGCACAATTCTTTTCAAAATCGATCTTCGCTCGATATCATCAAATTTAAATTAGAATCGAGGATATTCCAAAGACCGCCTTCGTAACTCTTGTAGATGGGCATTATGAATTTTAGTCATGTCTTTCGACTAACTAATGCTCCTCGCGGCTTTCATGGATATGATGAACCGAGTATTCAAGGAATATTTGGATCGGGCCGTTGTCATTTTTATCACGACATCCTTATATATTCCAAAAGTCGTGAAGATCATGAGCACCATTTGAAGTCGGTACTCCAAAGGCTTCGTGAAAACCAACTATATGCCAAATTGAAGAAATGCGAGTTCGCTTGAGGAAGTAGCCTTTCTTGGGCATGTGGTGTCAAAACATGGAGTATCCGCTGATCCGGCCAAGATCAAGCAATACAAAGTCGGGAGCAACCAAGTTTCGGTGGATCAAGTACGTAGCTTTTTGGGCTTAAATGGTTATTATCGAGATTCGTGGAAGGGTTTTCTAAATCGCTACTCCATTAACTCAAATTAACTCGAAAGGATACAAAATTGTCAGGGGGCGAAGAATGCGAGAAAAGTTTCCAAGAGCTTAAGAGAGACTTATTTCTAAGACTGTTCTAACAATACCATCCGGTTCTGATGGATTTGTTATCTACAAATGATGCTTCGTGCAAAGGGTTGGATGTGTTCTCACGCAACGTGGGAAAGTCATAGCCTATGCCTCATGACAACTTAAAGAGTATGAGAGGAATTATCCTACTCATGATCTAGAGTCAGCAAAGCAATGCGTTTCGCTAAAAGATATGGAGGCACTATCTATACGGGGAGAAAGTGGAGATATATTCGCACCATAAAAGCCTTTAAATATTTCTTCACTCAAAAGAACTCAACACGCAAGCAATGACGCTGGCTCGAGCTATCGAAAGACTACAACCACACTATTCAATACCATCCCGGTAAAGTTTAACGTGGTAGCCGACGATCGAGTAGAAAGATCATACGCGAACGAAAAGCGATGATGTCAAGTATACGACAGAGCTAACTTTAATAGAAAAGTTAAGGTCGCTTTCAAGCCACCGAATCTTGAGCCGATACGTATGAAGAAGAAAGTACAAGAAGGAGCTATTCCTAAGCGAGAATTGATGAAGAAGGAATACTTCGAGTCCACTCTAGACTTTCAGGTTCCTAACGACTGATTTGAAGTACAAGATTATGATGGAGGCACACAATACACCATTTGCAATCCATCCTCGAAGTACTAAAATGTATCGTGATCTTCTACATACATTTTGGTGGAATAATACGAAGAGAGATTGCAAAGTTTATCTCGATGTGTTTAACTCACCAACGGTAAAGGCGGAGCATCTAGTACCTAAGGGTCCGCTGCAACCACTTGAGATTCCTAATGGAAGTGGGAACACATTACCATGAATTTCACACGGGTCTTCCTACGGCTTTCTCAAGGCATCAATGCTATTTGGGTTATTGTTGATAGATTAACCAAGTCCGCTTTCATTTCTTGCCGATACGGAGACTTATTCTCTCGAACGCCTTGCTAGTATGTACGTAAATGAGATCGTGAGGTCAGCATGGCATGCCCAGTATCCATAGTTTCGATCGTGACCCAAGATTCACTTCAAGATTTTGGGTTAGCTTGCAAAAAGCTACGGGCACGGATTTGCGATTTAGTTCGCATACCATCCCCAAACCAGACGGACAATCGAGAGGACTATTCAAACTCTTGAAGATTTATTAAGACTCGTGTCCTGACTTTCAAGGGCGCTTGATAAGTATTTACCATCGGTGGAATTCTCCTACAACAATAGTTATCGTGCAAGTATAGGTGTGGCTCCATTCAAGCATTATATGGACGAAAATGTCGCTTCTCCAATATGTTGGGATGAGGTGGGTGAAGCAACATTGTTGGGACCCGAAAGTTAAGACGTGATGACTCACCGAAAAGATCCAAATAATTCGACAACGATACAAAACGGCTCAAGATCGACAAAAGAGTTATGCGATCTTCATCGAAAGGACGGGAATTTAATGTAGGGATCATGATTGTCATGAGTTGCTCCACGGAAGGGAGTTACAAGATTTGGGAAGAGAGGAAAGCTCAATCCACGATTTATCGTCCATTTCAAATTCTCGACCGAGTAGGAAATGTAGCCTATGACTTACGTTACCTCCGAGTATGTCTCGTGTTCATAATGTGTTTCACATATCCGTATTTCAGAAATATGTGAAAGACCCGAACCACGTTATCGAAGTTAGAACCGGACGAGATAGCCAAGACTTAACGTATGAGGAGGTACCTATCAAGATCTTGATAGAAGGAGCATGTCCCACGCCAAGAAAGGTCATACCACAAGTTAAAGTTTTGTGGAGGAATCATGCTATAGAGGAAATGACCGGGAATTGAAACTAAATGAAAGCGAGGTATCCTCACCTTTTCAAACACTGTGTACGACGCGCCAATTTCGAGGACTTAAATTTCATAAGAGGGAGGTCAGAAGACCTCAAATTTTTTTAAATAAAAGGAATTTCCTTTATTTATTATTTTGAAATAAGAAGGGTTGATTTGATTAATGTGGATAGTTAAGGTTAAATACGCAAATATTTCAAAATAAGCAAAGTGGTTATAAAATATTCATTTTTGCTCTGGGAATATTCGTTTGGTCGTGGAATATTCAGATCGTCGTCTGAATATTCGTATTTACGACGGCACAAATGCCCATGTGGGCCCCCATAACGGAAAGCGATTGGATGAAGAAAACGACAAATATAAGTTGGTTAAAAATAACGGCAGTAGTTGTTACCGCTTAAGATCATTGAATACCCTTTATGGTTAAAATACAAGAATACGCGTGGTCGCACAAAGAAGACACCAGATTGCAAGATTGTTGAATTATCGATCCTTACGTAAGAAGGCACTACTCAATAATTTTCACAAGTAGTTATCGCTCAATATTTTATTTTATTGATTCAATAATTGCTGCGTTGATATTTTATATTATCATTGTTCAATAATTGTCACCGCATTATCATCTCCATTATCGATCAATAATTCATATTATTTGAATAATATTATTAGATAAAGATTATTGGCAATGTCTAGAAAGTTCTCACAAGGAGAGGTTTGGTCACCTAATTGCGCGCCAAGAAGGAGAAATCCTTTATCTGAAAGCCCCTCTTCCCGAACTACCGTCATTATATAATTGTGATTCTCGTAATATTATTTGTGAATAATTAATTATTGATTCATATGATAAAGAAATATTTATTTTATGTGGATATAAATGATGGATTTATTTATGTGGTTATAAATGAAGAAATTATTGTTGAGGTGTTTTATCAAGATTTTACCGTATCGAGGTATTAAAAATTAAATCGTGGGTTTTGAGATATATCATGGGATTATAATTTTTAATCCGACCGCTGATTGTGGTAATTTTTGGGTATGTTATACATACATAAGTTGAGTATATGTCCACAAATTTTGAACCGCTAAAATGCACGAATGATTTGTTATGAATTTTAAGAGGTGTCTGATTCTAAATTAGGGTTATAATTGATTTTGGTGGAAAATTCTAGAATTAAGTGGGCCCCACTTGTGGTTGGTGAAGAAATGTGCTGAATTTTATTTCAAATGTGGTGGGTGGCAATAGTAGTAGTAAAGCCATCGTGTAAAGAAAGTCAAGTCTGCTTTGCCGGCTAACATTTTCCTATAAATAGAGGGCTAAGTTAGAATTGAAAATCACACCGTAAACAAAGTTTTCTTTCTCTCTCTATATTATTTAGCGATTTTTTTGAGTATTTAGATACTTTGAGAGTTGTTGCTCAAGATAAGATTCATTCAAAGATCACTTCCGACCTTTCCTTCCGGCACCGATTCTTTGAGGTAAGGGATATTATTTTTTTTCAGAATGATATTATTTCTTCAATATCATTATGTTGAAATGTCGATCCGAAGTTTTTATCAAATTTGGAACTTTTTATGCTCTGGGTTACTATTCATGAGTTACTATTCACGAAGTTACTATTCATGAGTTACTATTCACGAGTTACTATTCACGAGTACTATTCATAAAGCGTGAAGATGTTTTTTGTGGAATTTCTATCTTTTGGTGTTTGATTTACTTATTCATGATACTACGACTATTCACGATATCTAAGACTATTCACGATACTCAAGACTATTCACGATACTGACACTATTCACCAAAAAAAAAAAAATTTCTTCTTTTTGTCCAAAACATCTATTTTGGATACTAGCTTTGATCAGATCCATGTTTTGATCATTCTCAATTTTACACCACTATGATTATTTTTGGGGTATTGTTGGACATGGATAAAACAAAGTACTAATCCTTAATCCTTAATCCTCACATTTTGTTTCACCGGATTCGCTTCTTTAAAATATTTTTCATCATCCTCGCCTTAAATGATGATATTATTGAATATCTTCGCCCAGTAGTAAAAGATGAATGATTTCAAGAATATCTTTGGCCCAGAGTGCAAAGATGAACAGTGTTTAAATGAACACGACCGATCGATTAATATCTTTGGCCTCAGAGTGCAAAGATGAACAGTGTTTAAATGAATACGACTTAATCGATGAATATCTTCGGCCAGTAGTGCAAAGATGAATATTTGATTCCGTATGTATATCGATTGTTGTTATACAGGGATAAAAGATAGATGATGAACTTTTAAATTCATAGATGTAAGATAGTAGTTTGCATTCTCTACTTAACTCTTCTAATGAATTATTATTTCACCGCAAATATTGATTAAAAATTTGTTGTCTATCAGATTCTATTAAATTTTTCCTCGTTGAAGACTAACGATAATTTGTTGTATATTATCTTAGTCATAATATTCTTTATCGAGCTAGTTGAGCTCACCCTTTTCCTTTTTGTTCCATTCTTCTCGTGAGGCGAGAATATAATGAAAGTACGAGCCTGGGTATGGAATGAAGGTTTTAGAAAGGATTGTTTAGTAGTCCTCACCATTTTGTAAAATAATGTATCAATAAATGTGATGAGGATTTATGTGAGTATAAATATTGCTCTGTAAGATAATATTTGTATTTAAACTCACGCTTCTACAAGTAATAATAAAGTTGTAGTTGTTTCGCATCCATGTATTAACAACTCTCGAATGGGTGATGTATACCTATTTTGGGGGCGCCACAACTCAGATATTTGAAAACTGATCAAATAGTATTGAAAATACACAGGCCAATGCAGTGTTCGGACGTCTTCGTCCAAGGTCTCTCGAAGCTGAAGCAGAAGAAGAGATCTTGAGGAAGGAGAATGCCATGTCAAGTCTCGCTTTCATGGCGAAGGAGAAAACTCAACGTGAATGCCTTCTCCATACAAACGAAGGTCTTCAAAGAGAGTTAGCCCAAGCCAAAGGAGATGTGAAGGCCTCCAAGGAAGAATTGAAGTCAACCAAAGCTCAGCACGAGGAGATCGTGAAAATGAACATCGACTTGGTTCGAGGAGGAGTCGAGATAAGGATGGAAAAGATCGAGGAGCTAAAGGCTCGATGCAAAGATCTTGACCAAGACCATCCATAAGTTGGAGGCAAGAGAAAATCGTCACACGAGTAAAGCGGCTCAAACTTGAGGAGAAAATCAGAGAGCTCAAGGCTCTTCGGACCTTGGGCCTCCATTAACCGACGACCTTCATAAACAAATATCAAGAAGAGTCTTAAACTCTGGGACGAGATTAATGGAGAAATAATGAAGATATACTCCGAGAGTTATGAGCTTTCCCGAAGTCGTGGCAAGGAGAAGCTGTCTGCAGCCAATCTGGATCCATCCTTACTCGATTCTTCAGACGAAGATGGAGTCTGAAGTCGATGTTCATTGTTTATGTTTTTTCCGTCTTTAATTTACAATATCTGTAAAAATTGTCAATAGTGTAATTAAATTAAATATTTAATGAAAATAGTTTCATTCCTTATGACTTCGGTTTATTATCTGCCAATACTCCAACATTTCATTAAGTGTAAAAATACACCAATCCCTTCATGTGCGTTGAACTCCGAATCATTAGATAACAACTAAACATGCCATATAACAGATGAAGTATAAGAATGAAGCTTTCAACTCAACACTTAGAAAAATTTTAGGTAATAAAATAAAGGAATACTTATTAGTTACCAAGTGTGAGACATATCTCGCTTCATTAGGAATTTGTTTACCCCTAAAGGCCTAATAAAACTAAAAGATGACATTTGCTTACCCCGGGGGCCCGACAAAGTCTGCGAAGGATGACACTTGCCACCCCGGCGGCCCGACAAGGTCTAAGTGTCGACAATTGCCTACCACGTAGGGCTCGACAACGTCTTAAAGATGACACTTGCCTACCACGAAGGGCTCGACAAGGTCTAAGTGACCACCGCCAAGAGGTCGCCATCGAATGGCCAAATGAGTCCACCCGAACCTCCTAACATCAATGACGTTTTTACCACGAAGGGCCCGACAAACTCATAAGGACCACTCACGAAAAGGCCGCCATCGAATGGCCAACAGAGTCCACCCGAACCTCCTAACACCAATGACGTTTGCTACCACGAAGGGCCCGACAAACTCATAAGGACCACTCCGCCGAAAAAGGCGCCATCGAATGGCCAAATGAGTCCACCCAACCTCCTAACACTAAATGACGCTTGCTTACCACAAAGGGCCCGACAAACTCATAAGGACCACTCGCCGAAAAGGTCGCCATCGAATGGCCAAATGAGTCCACCGAACCTCCTAACACCAATGACGTTTGCCTACCACGAAGGGCCTGACAAACTCATAAGGACCACCTGCCGAAAAGGCTGCCATCGAATGGCCAGCGAGTCCACCCGAACCTCCTAACACCAATGACGTTTGCCTACCACGAAGGGCCTGACAAACTCATAAGGACCACCTGCCGAAAAGGCTGCCATCGAATGGCCAGCGAGTCCACCCGAACCTCCTAACTTCGATGGCGTTTGCCTACCACGAAGGGCCTGACAAACTCATAAGGACCACCTGCCGAAAAGGCTACCATCGAATGGCCAGCGAGTCCACCCGAACCTCCTAACTTCGATGGTCTGATCAGCAATGAAGACAAAATTTGTTCGAGAAAAAAGGGAACTTTTATTGATGATGACATAAATATTTACAGCCTTCCCATGTACATACATCATTTTTACTGAAAGTACTTTCTAAGCCTGCCAGCGTGCCAAGTATTCTTAATTGCTGACCCATCTAATGCTTTCAATCGATAAGTTCCCGCTTGAAAGACTTCAGTTATTTCATACGGTCCTTCCCAGTTTGGCATCAGCTTTCCTATATTCTGAGGTGTAGATGCTTCGGCTTCTCTGAGGACAAAATCTCCCACTTCGAACCTTCGACATTTTACTCCCTTATTATAGTGCTTAGCCACTCTTCACGATAAGTCGCCAACCCAGTTAAGGCCATTTCTCTTTCTTCTTCAAGTAAATCAAGGTTGGCCTTAAGCCCTTCCTCATTGTAAATTTCTCCGAATTGGGTGACCAAGACCTGGAGATCCAATTTCAATCTGGAACTAAGGCATCGCATTACATAAGCCGCCTAAAGGGTGAATCCTCAGAGTCCTTGGAGTAGTTCGATAAGCCCACAACACGCTTAAGTAGCTCCTCCTACCATCCGCCTCGCTTCATTTAATCTACGCTTGATCCCATTCAAAGAACGCTCATTGGTCACTTCAACTTGTCCATTTGATCGTGGATGAGCTATCGAGGTCTTCTCGTGTTGAATCCCAGCTCTTTCAAGAATGCTTCAAATTTCGATCCCACAATCAAGCGTCCGTTGTCCGATACCAACACCTTAGGAATCCGGCGAAACACCACAGCACTCCTTTATAAACTTTAGGCACTCCTGTTCCGTTATCGATCAAGTGGTTTTGCCTCCACCCACTTAGTCATATAATCAATAAAGAACTATGACGTTTAAGTCGACGACCTTTAGCTTTCTAAGGTAATGGACCCGATATATCAACCCCCGCACAAATGAAGGGTATAGGAGATAAGATCGAGTATAGCTCTTCCGTGGTCATGGGATCGGATTTGTTTAGTTGACATTTCTCGCACTTCTTAGCGTACTCGATTTAGCTTCTTTAAAGATGGTAGCCAATAAGTATCCCCGACGAAAGTACTTTATAAAGCTAATGACTTAGTCGCCATACGGTCACCACAAATACCTTCACGTATTTCCCAAGAGCATAGTCGACTTTCCGGATGGAGTCAAGCATTTCAATAAAGGAGATGAGAAAGCTCTTCTAACAAATCTCCATCAATTAGAACAAAATTAGCACTTTTATACTTAACTTTTTAGCGAGCATCCGATCCGAAGGTAAGACGCCATCCGCCAGATACTCATATATCTGAGTCAACCAAAGCAATGTTCGGTCAATAATGCACATTACCGATTCATAATATACACTAGGATGTTGCAAAGTTTGTAAATAAACCGACCCATCAAAAAACGTTAA
This sequence comes from Panax quinquefolius, assembly GCA_020205615.1. NCBI lineage: Eukaryota > Viridiplantae > Streptophyta > Magnoliopsida > Apiales > Araliaceae > Panax > Panax quinquefolius. Next base: position 20,677,311 of record CM035161.1, read on the forward strand.
CATCCTCAGTAGTGGCTAATTTGGAGAATGCATCGGCTATTGAATTGTTATTACGCCGATCCTCAAACTCATAGATTGGAAATATCAAGTCAAGCTCCTTCAATTCTCATAGATATTTGATCATTTTGGGCCTCGAGCTTCATAATCCCCTTAAATTTGCTTAACGATTAGTGAGAATCACTAAAGATAATTATTCTTCAGACTTCAAGACTCTTTTGCCAACCGTAATCCTGCAAGTACCGCTTCATACTCAAATTCGTTGTTTGTTGCTTTGAATTGAAATCGATGGCTCGTTGTACCTTGAATCCTCCCGGACTCGCTGAATAATAACACTCGCCCATCGACGTCTGTGGTAGAAGACCCATCTGCATACAAATATTCACGAAACTCGCTTCATTGAAGAATCGCAATCGCTTTCGTCCAATCCTTCACCTGCTACAACTTCATCGACTTCGAAAACGAGCATTCAACAACAAAATCAGCCAAGGCTTGCCTTTGATGGCGCTTCGGGGATGATATTCAATGAAAAATTGTGACAACTCCATCGTCCATACGCAATTAATCTCCCCGATACCTCGTGTTTGCCCATAATCTTCTTTAAAGGTCGATCAGATATATCTATTACCAATCTACCTCGAAGTATTGCCTAAGCTTTCGACTAGCGCTTATTAAAGCGAAAAGCAAACTTTTCAATATTCGGTACCTTGTTTCAAAGATCCCGAAGGATACGACTTACATAATAAACCGGTCGTCTTTTCTTCAACTTCACGCACCAAAACTGCTCCTACTGCCAATGAACTAGCTGCTAAGTACAAATATAAAGGTTCAGCAGGAACGGGCTTCACCAACAAAGGTGCCGAAGATAAATAGGACTTGATGCTCTAAAAGCGTCCTCACACTCAAGTCCATCAAACGCTTTGCATTCTTCTACTTTTCAATGTATCAAAGAATCTAGAGACATCTTTCCGCCGACTTGGACATGAACCTCCTTAAAGTCGCAATTCTTCCAAAGACGTTGAACATCTTTAAATGACTGAGGAGTCTTCATGTTCAGGATCGCTTGAATCTTCTCAGGATTGGCTTCGATTCCTCTCTGACTGACAAGATATCCCAGAAATTTGCCAGCTCCTAGACCGAAGGTGCACTTAGTGGGATTCAATCTCAAATCAGTCTTGATTTAATTGTCTCAAAACATTCTTCCAAATCATCCAGATGTTTATGTACCAACATACTTTTGACAATCATATCGCCTCACGACACCTCCATATTCCTCGCCTAACCGATATCTAAAACATGGTTCATCATCCTCGATATGTGGCTCCGGCATTGATGAGGCCGAAGGTCATTTTCTTATAAGCATATACCGAACGATGCGTAATGAACGCCGTCTTCGGTATATCTTCTTTACACATAGAAATTTGATGATATCCAGAGAATGCGTCCATGAAACTTAATAAAGCATACCTCGAAGTGGCATCGATTAGTTGGTCAATGTGGGGTAGAGGGTAGAAATCCTTCGGACAAGCCTTATTTAAATCAAGATAGTCGATGCGCACTCGTCATTTACCATTTTACTTCGTATCAAAGACCACATTTGCCATCCATCATGGGTAGTCAATCTCAAGATGAAATCACCGCTAACAGCTTTTGCAATCTCTTCATCAATTATTCACCGACGCTCAAAAGCGAAAATCCTCCTCTTCTGCTTGGACCGGCTTCTTCGACGGGTTCACTCTCAATAGATGCTCAAGAATATCCCCTCTTACTTCCGATATCCTCGAGGCTCCTGCAAAAATATCAACATAGTTTTGCAAGAGCTCCATGAGGTTCGTCCGGAAGGTTCCGCAGACTCAAACCTATTTTCGCTGCTTTGTTTGCTTTGCAGGGATGAACTCTATCTCCTCCGTTTCTTCAAATTGGGCACGACCAATGGTTCGAACTACTTTACGTGAAAGGTTCGATCTCTATTGCCATAAGATGCTTCGCTTTGATATTCCCACTCCAAGTGATCACAAGATTTCTATAACATCTTCGCCGATCCAAATCCCCTTCACCTCGCCAATTCCCACGAGCCGTAGGAATTTAATTTTGAAATGAGGAATAGAGGTCACAACAGAAAGCAATTAAAGCAGCCTTCCCAAAATAAAGATTATAAGCGAAATCTACATTTACAACATAAAATTTGCAAATAATTTCTACCTGTTGGGGGGCCGTTCCGAAGATGACTGGCAGTTCAATAGTTCCAGCCACCTTAACCGGGTCATTACTAAAACCATATAAAGGAGCTTCTTGTCCCAACTCCATCTTTCGCCCATCTAGGTGCATTCTTTGATAAGCGTGGGCATACGAATATCTACGTAAGATCCATTATCCACCATCATCCGTTTACATGTCTCATCGAACCCACTTGCGGTCAATACCAATGATCCTCGTAGGTTCGATAATTTCCGGAGGGTAATCTTCATCAAGAAAAGAGATTACCGAGCTCGGGTAAGGTCTGTCAGTCTTCGGGAGGGTACCCGCCACTGTCATGACCGAATCCAAGTAGCTTCGGCGCTTTTTTCCAACGAGTTTGCCAGAAATACCCCCAATGATGACATCTATCACATGCCTTGCAGGCTATTCGGGAGCGGGTAACACTTGTTGAACTGGTTGAGCTACGGAAACAGGCCCTCTGTCCTGCTGTTGATTGGTTCTGGCAGCCACATACTGAATCAAAGCTCCACCTTGTACTTTCCTTTCAATAAAGTCTTTCAAACTAGCACAATCGTTTGTATCATGACCCGAAGCTTGATGATAATCACAATACTTACGAGAATTCCCTTTTCCAGGCTTAATGTTATCTCGAGGCGGTTCGAAAATAGGTTGGTTCTTAATTTGATCCAAAATAACAGCTCTGTCTGTATTAAGTGTTGTGTACGCGTTATTCACTTCACAGTTTGCTTTATTTAACGCCCTCCACCCTCTCCAATTATTAAACTTTTTCGATCCGCCTCATAATCTTGGTCTTTTATTACCATCATTCTTTCTCTCGATCTTTATCGCTTCATCCCGATCCGTCTCCTTGCAGTCGGCCGAAGCGGGACGCTTAAGGTCATCAGCCCATAGCTTCCTCTACCACGATATAACCTTCACTTTGTCAAAGGCCTCAAGAAGACTCTTCTTGGGTGATGAAACATCAACTTCTTCACTAACTTTTCTCGATTTGACCAGATCTAACCCATTCTCAAACAAATCCAATGCTTGTAGATCATTCAAGTCTCACACCGCCCATCGCTTTCACGAAATCTCTTCACATATCGTCCCAAAGACTCATTCGAAACCGTCGAACTCGAGCCAATGAACTCCGTTGGTTTTCCCATTCTTTTGTTGCTCCCAAAGCGAGCATGAAATTTACTGCACATGTCTGCCCAAGACGAAATTGAATTTGAAGGCAAAGTCCCCATCCACTGTCGGGCATCCTTTCTAAGTGTTGTGACGAAAGTATGACACTTAGCAGCATCGCTAAAGTCATAATAATCCATTAATCGGTCGAACGCTTGACTGTGGTCATAAGGATCTCCTGATCCATCATAACTCTCCATATGGGGCAGTTTCTTGGTGGGGTCAGCTTTTTCTCTAAGAATCTCCGCGGAAAAAGGGGATTCTTTCTTTCCCGAAGTGTCCTTCATCTTTCGTACTTCGGCAAGCTGCTTCCGAAGCTCTTTCAACTCTTTAACCAAATAATCTACTCCTTCTGGTTGAGACGATGCTTCCTTTTCCGATGATTCCTTTCTCCTATGAGTAGACCGGTTTCTTACAACAGAACCTTCAACTCTAGAAGGACTTCTTCGGTGACGAGTGTCTACAGGGCGGTGTACCCTCGAGAGAGACTCTCGGAGTACAATCTCTAGATATGCTTCGTCTTTGTGCTCGCAATCGAGGCGAGTGTGTGCAACAACAAGGCTCTCTTTGTGGTTTCAGGAGTACGATCCCTGGACCGACCCCTTCGTTCCCTCCGACCCTGCTCCTTAGAATCGATAGGGTGATGTACCCTCCTCGATCTTTGAGGAGTAGGGCTTCGGGATCTTCTTCGTTCTCGATTTCGGCCTCGAGACTCTCGTCCCCGAATGAATGAGTTCTTTTCCGCTTTGTGTCCTCGCTTTCTTGGACCGATTATAATCGAGTTCTTCATCCCTCAACTCTGTCATTCGGACCATCTGTTCGCCTATATCCCGTCGTTGCTTCACAAGTACTTCCATAGCTTTATCCGCTTCATCGCCCATCTTGCTAATCGTGAAACCCTTTCATCTTGGTCTTCTCGATTGTCGAGTTCTAGCGAAGTTCCTTCTACTCGTTTCCGAAATGCGGCGACATGCTTTATCGATAGGGTAGACTAACCCACGCTTAACCTTACCCATCTTCTTCAATTGAAAATCTTCGGGGATCGTTTGACGCCACGTGTTTGCATGAACACTTATCACGGGTCCCAAACGATCCTTAATGACTTACACTCTGGTGTCGATTCACCGGCGACCCTCTACCGCCTTCTTCGTGTGTAGGTGTTCTACTTTTCACCATAAATATTGACGTAGAACAAACACAACCAGTGATTGAAAAATATTCGGACACACTGTAACTCAAAACTTCTCCTTCTTACATACTAATGTTAACGCCAAGATCTTTCTCCACGTCCCCAATCACCAAGACGCGCGTCCAATATCCCGCATAGCTCAACAAGTCAACACTAAAAGCTCGACGGCCGAATGGATCACGAGGATAGCTTCCGGCGTGAGAGTCAAGATCTGACGATCACAAGGTCAACAATGGAGAGAAAAATATTGTCTAATGTCCGAGAGAGATAGAATAAGAATTCTAATGAAAAAATGTATGTGTTACTTACCCTCTTATGTGATCTTAGCCCCATGCATGCTCCACTATCCTGGTTCTACGTGCCACCCACCACCTTCTCGATACCTTTTTCCCTTTACTTCCCATTCACTTCAAATTTAAAAGTAAATGTCTACTTTCATCCCTCTCACATCGCTTTGTTTATTCTGTAGATCATTTGAGTCCCATCCTCATTAATGCCATGCAGCAAAGTGGCAGACACAATTGTCAAATGTCATTTGGCATAATGATTACTGGTCAAAATTGGGATTAAGTGATAATTTGTATAATGGGCCAATATAATGACTAAGCTCAAATAATAAGAATGACCCAAGTGACCAGATCCAACCATGACTTAACATAACATTATCCAAGGGAGGAGTCCAATAATTTCGGCCCAATAAAAAAAAAGATTATGTCCCAACAAGTATTTTTAAGCATTATAGTAAACAATGTTGTTGGAGTTGAGTACTACTACATTTGCTTATAACTTCTTTCGGTAGACAAAACAAGCTACTGACAATGTGCTCTTGGCTTTAGTTTTAAAAGCAATTAGACTGGGTCAAAAAGCCAATGGAATGCTTGAGGAGCTGGTGCACTAATTAAAAGCAAAGTTTTTGAAGACGATTAAAGATCAAAAGACAAGCTTTTAATAATAATATTCACACACACACCCCAAAGCTCAGTTCGTGGACTAGTCTAGTCCGCAAGAAGTCTTAAATTCGAACCTTTTATTTTAACTTGTTTTAATCATTTGTATAGTAGTACTGGAGTAGTATTTTTTACTAGTAGGAGTACTATTTTTTTTTTTTTTTTTTGACGAAATCTAGGTAATGGGTCATCACTTTCATGCTAAGTCCACCTTTTTATAGCAGCACATATAATACACTTCGCATCCTATGGGATCCCATGGAAAGAGAGAGTTCAAACCCAACTTTATCTAGCAATTAAAAACCGGAGAAATAATATTTTCTCAAAAGTAAATTTAATAATTTTGCAAAGTTCTCTCGACCCCATTTATTATTTGAGTAAAAATTATACAACTATTAAATTTACTTGTGAAAATATTAATTATCTAAAGATAGGTGACAATAACGATACTTTTATCACTTTAATGTCATCGGATTTTAACATGTTGATAATGTTAGAACAATAATTTTACTGTCAGAATAAATATACATTTAACGACACTTTTATAATTATTTTAACAATACTTTGAACGTTTAGCAACACATATTGCTCTAATAACAAAATTATTACTAGGATATTATCAATAATCAACAAATGTTGATTCATGTTAAAGTCAAAATACTACTCATGCTTCAAAGCCAGCATCGATTTTAACGAACATAAAAGGTCTCAAAACTATTCCGTATCAGGTAAAATACATAAATACAGCAAAAAAGTATGGAGTATTTTAATTACATAGAATAGGGTTAATATCACATGCATATGTTCCCTTCAATATACATGACTGGGAAACAACACACAGGTCTTCTAGACAATTTACTACTACTACTACATAGTAAGCTCGGAGACGCAAGGCCCACTACTGAAAATTATATGCTCCTCCTCTAATGTGGTTTTGTCTCCCATGACCGAAACCCAAGTTTCTGCAATCTTCTCCAATCTTCCCTCTAAAATCTCTACTAAAGTGAAGGCTCTTATTGTGCCTTCTGGCTTTGGAGTTAAAAGAGGGTTTTCGGTTTTTAAGGGGTTTTTGCTATCAGTTCTATGTTCATCAGCCAATCTTTTGACCCTAGGAACAATAGCCCCGTTCAAGTATACGCTACTGTCATCCCCAACCACAATCATTTTCCGAAGACCATTTCCATTCGCCAGCTGTTTATGCATGTGGCCAAACACAACAAGAGGAACAGAGAGTTTGGTGGTCTCTTTTAACTGAGAAATGGCATGTTCTAAATCTGTACCATAAAGTGCTTTTTGTGAGAAATCATTATAAGGTATAATTCCATATCAGAGTTTAACAATAATAAATAGAATGAAGCCAAAATCATAACACTATTAAGTATTCATGTTTTTAATCACAACATGCCACCAAAACATGTCAACAATCCTTCCAAGGGTTAAACAGTCAGCAAACGACTGGTAATAGTCCAAGTTAGTAAAAGCAAAGAGTTAAAACCTCAAAGTTGTTACCTGGGTCGCCATGGTCACCCCCTCCATATACCCAATCTCTTCCACAAATGTCATTAATGTTGGAGCCTAGACCTGCAAATATTCCCCACAGGTTATCATGCAGCAACTTTAGGCATTCAAATCCAAATATCACATTGATTTCTTCGGAGAGATACCTGTGGGTCCATTATGAGCAAGGAATATAATAGAGTGATCCTCTGGTATCCCTAAAGAAGCTTTATATATTCTTTTCGCACTTTCTTCCATGTTATTGACTCCAAATCTACGAGGTCATAACTAAAGTAAGTTGTAATATAAGTAAAAGAAGCACATATTCTTGTCAAAGAATCATCAATACTATTTCGTAATATATTGATTATACATATCTATCTATTTCGTATTACATTTATCATATCACTCTATTTAGTATACATTTATCGTGTCTGGTAGTCTGTTAAGGTTTTGTCAAATAAAATCCTTATAATGACTTAATAAATAGATGAGGTCATACTATTACAGAGTGGTCATATTTAAAGTGTAAACTGACAGGACAAGGAAGTCCAAACAAGAAACAAACTGCCCTTTTTGGGTTCTTGGGAACCAGATCCTAGTAATTATATTCCTTGAAAGTTGCAAAGGAAAGAGCATATTCTCTTTCAGAAAGATCTACGAAGATCGAAACATTCCAAACATGATAAGGCACATGAGGTGAAATAAAATTAATATTCACTCTAAACAGAAACCCATAGGTAATCTACTAACCTCGCAGACAGAAGCTTGTGCCGAAATAACTTCCGACCACCACAAGAAAATGGCCGTCCCCCAACAATACTCAGCTTTAACGCAGGAAAGTCCAAACGGCGGTAGCCAACATGCTCCTCACCAATACTGATCATAACAAAAGGCATTCATTTATCCACCACAAGTTTTATATATTACAAAAATTCAAGCATAACGTGTACATGCCAAAAGAGGATAGAACTTGAGCAATTCTTTATCCCCAACAAGCAATATTCATGCATAATTGGACTCTGACAGTCGAACTTGGTTTTCACTCTTGTTTCATGACATGGTTAGATCTTGTAACTTTCCCAATGTTGATATCCTAGATAGCCTTGCACCATGATTTGAGAGTATCATTTTCAATCAGGCTATATGGCTTGCTTAAATGAACCATTTTTAATGCTTTTGGCCACATCAGTTTACCTTTTCGGCTTGTAATTTATAAGACCACCTTAAAGAAGAATTCAAGTCGGTGAAGAACATCTCGAGCGGCTCAAGATAGGCCATGCTGAGGGGGTCCCATGTTGATAGCCTAGAAGTACTCAATGGAATCAATATGGGATTGAGGGGTTCAATCAGGGTAGGACGACCTTTGGGGGGAGGGGGAGACCACGGACCCGGTTAAGAATTTCAGAAATTTCCCCAGTACAATCAGTAGGACTGTAACTATTGTCATATAAGATCAAGGGGCTTGAAGACTAGCTCAAGGCTATTAGTAAGGGCATAGTCAAATCTTCAGATTTATCATCCTTTTCTCTTTAGTGGGTTTTGATGGCAACATAAGTGAAACTGAATGTGTACACAACAAAAAAGAAGAATAGAAATGCAAAATAATAACAGCATCAAGAATTTCAGAAATTTCCCAATTACAATCAATTGAACTGTAATTATTGTCATATAAGATCAAGGGGGTTGAAGACTAGCTCAAGGCTATTAGTAAGGACATAGTCAAATTTTCAGATTTATCATCCTTTTCTCTTTAGTGGGTTTTGGTGGCAACATAAGTGAAACTGAATGTGTACACAACAAAAAAAAGAAGAAAAGAAAAGTAAAATAATAACAGCAAAAGATAATCCAAGTCTACATTAAAATATCTTATATATATATATATATATATATGTTGGAGATTATAAGCTCACCAATCCAGCTGAAGTTGGACAGAATCCTTCTTCCTAAAATTTAAATAAATGCCAGAGTTAGAATAAAAATGGATTAGAAGTTACCTTATGTGTTTTAATTACAAGCTCAAAAGGATACCAGCTTTATCAATCAAAAGTAAACCACAGAGACACATGCACACAAGGAGATAGACAGAGAGAAGAGATTATATAGTCTACAACCATTGCATTCATGATAGGTGTGCAAAATAAAGGGAAGAAAGATAAAGGCATGGATCATGAAACCGTTGCTCTAGTTTCCAGATAAAACTACCATATAGTTAAATATTATTGTTAATGAAAATGTTTGAATAACGAAATACATTATATATTTTAGAAAAGGAAAAGATGAAAACTGCAGAAAAAATTACTCAAGTCACAGTATTTTCTAAATGATACTGTCTAAAACCACCTTAGATACCAGTAATTTCAAAATTAAAAGATCTATATCGTAGATCCTGAGATTTGTACCACCTTTTTCTTGGTAAAACTAAGTTCCATATTTCAAAACTTGCCATAGCATTTAAAATAAACAATATGCATAGAAGGATACTTAATTTTCTCCTTTACACTATTCATTTACCATCAGAGCATATTTCTAAAAGTATTACAGTAAGAGTGCTGCAATTGACCTCATTTTATTTTCCTAAGCTGAAGTTCAAGAGGGAGAGGGGAAATAAAAAAAAATGCATATCTCTGGTTGAGGCTTGTTAGCATAAGCAAGCCATCCTTCAATAGGTACGGTAAAATGGAAAAGCAATCTAATGGTGGTAGCAAAAGCATGTGACAAAGATATGCTATAATACTAGCACCCTTTTCTCTAATTGAGTTGGCTGTAGAAATAAATCTATGATAGATTTATTAGGCTTTCAAGAATAAGACTGAGATTCACGTGACAACGATATACACAGTATCTTTCAAAGTAAACAAGTAATATAAACTCCATAAATTAGGTGTAACAAATCAAACTATACATCAAAACATTGAATAAAAAGGTTGCTTGAGAAGATTAGATTTGAATCAAAGGACAACTAGATAGAGTTTTAAACATCTTTAATTAAAAAATATTCTACAAAAAAACTGATAAAATTTATAATCATTGAGTGCTAAACTGATACTCCCTACGTCCCAAAAGGATGACTAAAGGTACAAATATTTTTGTCCCCAAAAGAATGAGATAAAGTACATATAGTGAAGGGTAACTAAGTCATTTAGTGGGTCTCATTACTATAAAAAATAAAAGTACTCATCACTTTATTTAATCTTGTGGGGCCACTAAGGATAAATTTGGAATTTTTTTACTCTCTTTCCTCTACTTTTATTTTTCTTAATATGTGTCCAAATTGTACTTTGCTCATCCTTTTGGGGATGGAGGGAGTAGAATTTATAAACAGAATCAATAAAGAACAACAACAATCAGAAGATGAAGCTAAGCAAAAAATTATCATCCACTGTTAGACATGTTTTCTAGCAGAGGGATCATCAAAGATAAGAAACCTGACTGCAGATAACTTCCAAGGACATAAGAACTTCAATGTTGAATACAGCCACAATAAAATGGGAAGAGTTATTTAAGCATAGAACAAAAACATAATGATATAGACGAAAGCCAAAGTAAAATTAAGATCTACCTTGTCTGACAAAAATAACACACTCAAAGGCGATTGCCTTTCAAATGATATCATGTATTTATTTTAGTAAATCACAACAGAGTGCAACTCCCAAACTTATTAGCAGAATGAATTCCACAGCCTTACACAACTAAATTACCTGCCAGAAAATTCTCGAGTACTCCAAGCATCATGGTTTCCCAATATAATCGCTTTAGCAATTGTAAGATCAGCTACGCTTCTAACAAGTTCAACATTCTCGTTACCAAAATCACCTGGAGAAAACCACAAAAGACAAAGCAAAATTAAGAGATGAACAAAAAAGCAAAGGTTGAGAAGCTCAAATATCTAAGCACTAGTAATACAAATGTATGGCAGGAAGACGGATAACTGAAAACAAGGTTGCCAACTACATCAAGAAGAGAAAGAGAATGAAGACAAAGGACCTACCTGTAAATAGCACCAAATCCGGCTGCATTTCCATATAAACTGATATTAGATATGTTTATAAACTAAAGGGAAATATCGGAGCAATATGGCACAAAATACCCTAATTAAACTAGACTTCTAAATCGATGGAAATTTGACTATATACAAAAGTAATTAGTTGACAAGGTAGATGCATACATTTCAAAACACCACCAAGACAAAAGGCAAAATTCAAGAAAAGCAAACCATCATGTGACAGAGACTAGTGTGGAAATATCATTTTAAGCAAATATCAATTTCCTAGAAAATTAGTCTAGCAAACTATTATTGTTTTAATCTTTCCATTCTTGTTGAATGCTTTTTATATAAACAGCAAGCCTAAGGCGTAGGCAATCAATGAATCTTCAAGTTAGGGGAGAAAAAGTGTGCAGCTGTAGAGACTGATTCAAGCTTATACATATCTAATGTGAAAATCAAGAAGCAATCTACCACGTGCTGCAAAACAAATGACTAACCAACACCGGAAGGGTTTAGGCAAGCTAATGAGATAAGGATCTATTCTGCATATTAAATTATGTTTTTGAGCATGCATACAGATTTATTTCTCCTTGTTCAAAGAAATTTATAAAAAAAGGAAAAAAAAAAAGGTACATAGCTAACATTGAGAACGTAATACCTGCAATAATTGAAGAGCCTTTGTATCTTCTTGAAGATTCCAATCATCATGCTACAAAAAAAATCCAATAAAAATTTGAACAAAAAAAAAGAGTAAAAAATAAAATAAAATAAAATAAAATTAAATTTAGAAGAGAATTATTGAGTAGAGAGAGTTAAACAAAGAGCTAGTGTTTATCTGATGTATAATCAAATAGGCAAAGATTGAGCGGAACAATTCCGGTGGAAGAAGTGTAAATACAACTTAGATTTAGTTTAGTTTCTAGAAGGAGAAATTAAAGAGAGCTCACGACGTCTCCGACGACAGTGATTCGAACGGAGGTGGCCATGGAGAATCGATTCAGCTTTGACGATGAGAGAGAGAGACCGGAACTGAATAACACACAACAGTGAGCCTGCGCGTGAAACAACGTGCTGCAGGTCAACATAGACTTATTCCACGCGCTTGTGCCCTATTTTTTGGTCTTAGGATGATGAGTGATAAGACTACTAAAAATAGTAGTAGTACATACTCGGAGGCTCGTACGCTACCATTGAATATTTGAAAGTCATTTTCTTTTTCGTATTTGAAAGTTAAAACATTGATAAATAACTCATATAGTTTATTTAAAAATAACCCATATAGTTTTGTTTAAAAATAACTCTTTAGAGAAATTTGTTTGGCAAATAAGTTGTAACTTAAAAACAGTATGTAGATATTAATATTAACTTATTTATCCTTTTACATTGGAAGTATTGGCCTCAACTTCTAACTTATTTTAAATAAATTAATTAAAACAAACACGCCTAAATAAATTTTAAGAATTTATAAATAGATCATAAACTCTTTTTCTAAAATGAGAATTTTGGTTGATATTGACAACACCAAACACGACAATTGTCAATGATATTCATTGCGAGTATGTAATAAAACAGAATAGTAATGACACAAAGTGCTAATATATAAAACAAAAATGTTAATCATGTCTCAAATAAATACTTCCTCCGTTTCTTAATATTAAATTATATTTATTTTTTTATAAATTTTAAATAAACATTAATTACTTAGTTTTTTAATATTATCCCAAATATTATATACAATTTGGTTTGGTTTTGTCACTATTCTCTGTTTTTTCTTTTTTCAATACAATGACAATATAGACAATTAATATTATATTTAATGTTTTATAATAATTTTTTTAATACTAATGCACAATTCTAAAATAATTTTTATTAAGTAAGGAGGGAGTATAAAGGTTGCAATTATCAAAACAACAAAGGGCAATGTTAGTTAAACCACCATCCAGGCTACAAAGAAAATTAAGATACAGGAGAAATTAAGTGAGTAATATTTTCACATGCATTTTTTATAATTATGATGGGTCTCTTCTCACACGGAGGAGAATATGTTAAAATATCAAAAATACACGTCAAAATATCAGTTCCAAAAAAATGAAGGCCTAATTTTCAGGTATGTGGAATCTAATAAACCAAATTAAAATGGATCAATCTGGCTCAGTTAATTTCAAGCTTCCTGGAATAAAAGCTTGCATGCATACGGCATCTTCATGTTTTCAACATTTTTCCCATCCTAACACGTAGAACATATGCTAATTTTCAGCTTGTAGTCATATTATCCCAGCAACTCGCATTTACTGCAAACCTGAACCTCAAAAGGATCACTGCAATCAATCAATCAATCGCGCTCTATTTCTCCCACCCGCACTACTCCATTTAAAGCCCTCCCTGCAGTAGGTTGGTTAGTGAGTTGCACCCGATCGACGGCCATGGCCTCGAGCATGCATTTTATCTACCACCATGTACTTCAACTTCTGGTAATAAATTGGTCCCATGAAAATATATTCCCGTAGTGGCCTACCGGCAATGCCTGAATAAAGGAAATCCTTGCCATTGTAACTAAACCCATGCTTCACAAGGGTTTCACTTACGTACGGTCGGCATGGCCACTTGATTCCCCAAAAGCACTGCCATAATGAAACCTACCGCTTGAAACACCAGCTTTACTCCCGAGAAGCTCTATCATTTTCCCAACAGTCATCCGACTCGGGAAACCGTGAGGGTTCATGATCAAATAAGGTCAAATGCCACTTTCCGAGAAAGGAAAATCTTCCTGTTACAAACACCTTGCCTGCTGCTAAATTTGTCGCCCACTTCGGGCGACGAGTTTGGCGAATCATGAGTTTGACACGTAAGTTGTTTTCGTCATCAGAGAAAAGAGTTACTTTATCCACAATACCCGTCTCCTTTAGAGCATTGTGTGTTTGTCTACGAGACATATATGCAATGTCTCCCACTTGCCTAGATAAATGTAATCTTGTAACTATTGGAGACTCCTTAATTACATATATATCATCTGGCCTAATTATTTCTCTTGGAGAAGCAAGCCCATCATCATCCAAATTCTGCATATTCCTTTGTGTCTGATATTTTAATCTCTTGTCTCTGATAGACAACAGACAATCTTTTCATTACAATACAACCGCCAAAACTGCGATCTAGAGATGCTTTGATCATAACTATTGCATCCTCAATGTCATAGCGACTATAACTCATAACTGCAACAGTTGCATTCTGCCCTGCTCCAAGTTTATCGTATCCTATCAATTCAATTGTTCTAGTTAGTTGTCAATAATGGCTGCTGTAGGTACACTAAAATATAGATTAATGAATCCATCTGACATAACTGGTTATATGAGATATTACCCATAGCTTGCTTTCCCATCGCACACTGATAGGTATTTCTGGGTGACTGATTGTGATGAGGAAAAGGAATTAAGCCTGCACAAACGCCTAAGATGGTGAAAGGCTCAATCTCCATTTAGTTCTCTATTTTCCCCTTGGCTGTAGCCTTTGTTGTAGTGTCATCTCCTTCATATAATGCAATCAAAGCGTTGTTCCCCTGGTTAACATCAAGATACTCTATCAACCCCTCACGTAGAAAACTGTTAAAAGTGCGAAATCCATCCTTCAACTCCTTCATATGGTGTTCCTTGATCCTTGATACACCCCTATCAGCAATTACAAGTGGACGTCGGCCAACATCTGAAGAAATATAAACACAACGATATTTCTCATTTACAAAAATACACAAACTCACCAATCTTTCCTGATCTCCGGAGCTTCCTCATTGCATTGGCAAAACCGCGTGGCCTCCGATGCTTGCCAAGAATCGACCAATTCAATATAATCAGAAACACATTTGGCATATGAAGTTCTTCTCCAGAGAGAAGCTCCAAGGGCAAATTAAGCATTCCCACTGGCTAGGCTGCAACGCTCTAGGCCCGTTAACTTTCCTCAACTTTTCAAATTGTGGGAAAATCTTTGTCACGATACTCAAGGTTGCTATAAAGGATTGTCTATTGACAACCGCCGTGATGCCTCTCCGGTGCATCCTAAACCTGTTGAGATTCTAAAAGGCTCCACTCTAAGCCAGAGGTAATAGATCTCATATTTATACTTGTACTCGGTAACAGGCTTGCTATACTTCGCCAGTTTTTCATCAAATTTCTTCCTGGTATCATCATTCATTGGCTTGAACAAATCCTCAAAGAGTAGAGATAATAATTGGCCAGAAGGCTCCAGCTGCTTGTTCCCGACATAATCCTTGTCATCCATTTCATCCTTGTTAAAAATTGCTTCCATCATTCGTCTCAACATGACAGCCACATATTGTGTTGGGAAAAAAAATCACCTCCCAAATACTGTTGTCTTTGATAAATTAGACGGATAAAATATCAGCACATGCCAAACAGATTAAGTTTGCAGTTCCACCAAAAAAATACCATGCAGGAAATAAGTAGAAAATATCCAACCACGAGACACCAATAATTTTACGTGGAAAACCCTCTAAAACTAAGAGGTAAAAACCACGGGACAAACTCCAAAGAATTTACTAGAATAATATGAGAGAATACAAAGATATCTTTATTTGAGTACAAACCCAAATTACTTCACCACAATAACTATGTGATGGAACCCAAATAAAACACCCTTTTATTTGAACTATCTTTCTCTCTCTCTCTCTCTATTTTTCTAAAGCTTCACAAAAGCTTCTCTCTCTCACTCTCTATTTCTTCCAACTCTCGGATGAAACTTGAGAGAGTTTTTGGTGTATATATGTTCCATCCATTTGGTCTCCTTTTATAGCCACAAATAAGGAGGGAGTCAAGAAAATGCCCAGGCGGATTTCAATGGGCGGGCATTAATGGGTGAGGATAGCATGTTGACCAACAATCTCCCCCTCCGAACCCATTAGAGGAGGTATTCACCATGACTCCGTCACTTGGAGTCGATTCCTGTGTCAAATCCAACTCTTGAAGAAACCACAACATTTCGTTGTCAACTCAGTAGTAGACAAAGCAATACACTTCGCAACTTGATCGCCATAACACTACCCTCCCGCAAAAAGTAAACAAATACCCCAAGTAGACTCCTTTTCTTCAAATCACTATGTGCTCGCTCAGATAACCTTCCAAGACTGAATTTGCACGTCAAACCACAACTCCTCACTTGGAGTTAATCCCAACGAAGTCTTGACTCAACTCAAGCTTCTAGGAATTTTCAACTTTCTTCAGGTCCGACTTTATCTCATCGGCATGGCTCTTCTTGATGAGAGGATCTAACTCAAACATGACAGATTTTTGCTTGTCAAATTATTTCACAACCGCTTTGTATCTTGGCTGCGAGCTATCACTTTTGGTACCAATTTAAAGTGAAGAGCTTTCTTCTCGTGGTTCTCATGCAAGGCTTTTCTTCCATCTTGCATGGCTTTGTACCACATCCTTTTTCGCCTAACTCCCCCATCTTTAACACCTTCCACACGTGCCTGCATTGTGTAAAAAGCGCCTACCTTCTTTCCTCTAGTCACCACTAGAGACCCTTTAGTGAGCTTCCACTGACCTTCACCAAAGGAAATGCTATAACCATTCTCATCAAGCTTACCAGTAGACATCAAATTAAGGCGGATATCCGGAACATGTCTGACTTCTCTAAGCATCAACATGCCACCATTGTTAGTCTTTAGATAAATATCTCCAATGCCGATAACCTTGGATGCACTACCATTTCCCATCCGTACATAGCCAAAATCACCACTAATGTAGGATGTGAAGATTTCACCACGCGAAGTAGCATGGAACGAATCACCCGAATCAATAACCCATTCATTAACTTGACACTTGGGTTTACCATCACTAACAAGGGCTACATCAACGTCGGATAGATACACAATTGAGTCCTTATCCTCATCTTTTTCCTTAGACTGTTCCTTCTTTAAAAATCTGCACTCTCGCTTTATACGACCTTGGTCTCTCGCAAAGAAAATAAATTATCTCTTTCCTCTCAACCTTCTCCTGGATTTGTCATCTTCTGAGAGCTCTTCTCTTCTTCGCTTTGCTTTACTCTGCCGAACGAAAACTTGTGTTTGTGCTCTCGTAATTCACACTCGCTCCTTTCGCCTTGTCTCCTCATTATGAAGACCGCCTTGACCATCTCAGATAGTCATTTTTCCTTCTGAGTCGAATTGCTAGAGACACCACTAAAGTCTCCCAAATTGTTTGGCAACGAATCGAGAAGCAAAAGAGCCTGAATCTCATCATCAAGATTCAACTTCACGGTGGATAACCGGTTTACCAAACTTGAACTCACTTATACGCTCCGGCACACCGCTTCCCTGGGCCCTTGTACTTTAGATTCACAATTTTCCGAATGACAAAAGTTTTATTTTGTGCATTCTTCTTCTCGTATGTGACTCTAGTGTGTTGTCCATAAAGTGTGAGCATCCGCTCTCTGCGAAACACGGTGGAACACACTTTGATCAATCCACCGCCGGATGTGACCAATAGTTTTCCTATTCATTTTATTCCAATCAGCCTCAGAACTTATCCGCGGGCTTCTTTCCCTTGAGCTCCAACGGATCAAACAAATCCTTGCAATAAAGGATATCTTCCATTCTGGGCTTCCAGATCGAAAAATTTGAAGAGGTCAATTTAATCACGGCTCATCGATTCTTCCATAAAATTTTCAAAAATAATCAACGCAAAATAACCTTAGCTTGCTTTGATACCAAATTGTTGGGAAAAAAATCACCTCCCAAATAATGCGTCGTTTTGATAAATTGACGGATAAAATATCAAAGACACGCCAAATGATTAAGTTTGCAGTTCCACCAAAATAATAACCATGCAGTAAATAAGTAAAAAATATCCAACCACGAGACACCAATAATTTTACGTGGAAAACCCTCTAAAACTAAGAGGTAAAAACCACGAGACAAACTCCGAAGAATTCACTAGAATAATATGAGAGAATACAAAGATATCTTAATTTGAGTACAAACCCAAATTACTTCACCACAATAACTATGTGATGGAACCCAAATAAAACACCCTTTTATTTGAACTATCTTTCTCTCTCTCTCTATTTTTCTAAAGCTTCACAAAAGTTTCTCTCTCTCACTCTCTATTTCTTCCAACTCTCGGATGAAACTTGAGAGAGTTTTTGGTGTATATATCTTCCATCCATTTGGTCTCCTTTTATAGCCACAAATAGAGAGGGAGTCAAGAAAATGCCCAGGCGGATTTCAATGGGCGGGCATTAATGGGTGAGGATAGCATGTTGACCAACATATTGCACCTCAAAGCTATTCAGGCCTAAACTTTTATCTATTTTTTAAGATTATTGAGCTTTGTGAGCTTAAGGGGGAGACATTGAAGAAGGCTCAGGAAATCATTGATAATTGTGCAAATTGAGCCCTTCATTCCTTAGGTATTGCACGACAGATGCCATCGCCATGGGGGTTTCTACTGCCTTTATTTGACCCTCCAAGGCAAGATAGTGTTGAGACCATCCGTAAAATTCTTGATCTCGGTGTCAATGTTAAGATGATTACTGGTGATCAACTTGCCATTGGCAAAGAGACTGGCCGTAGGCTTGGCACGGGCACCAATATGTACCCCTCTTCTTCCCTTCTCGGCCAGAGCAAAAACGAGTCCATTGCTTCCATTCCCATTGATGAGCTCATTGAGGATGCTGATGGCTTTGCTGGAGTCATCCTTGGTAAGCCTATATTACATATAATCAAAGATCATATGGGTTTTGGTTGTAAATTTAACACTAATATGGGTTATTGTAGAGCACAAATATAAGATTGTGAAGAAGCTGCAAGAGAGGAAACACATTTGTGATATGACTGGAGATGGTGTGAATGATGCACCAGAACTTAAGAGAGTTGACATTGGTATTGCAGTTGCAGTTGCAACTGACGTAGCCAGAGTAACATCTGACTTTGTTTTAACCGAGCCTGACCTTAGTGTGATTGTGAGTGCACTGTTGACTAGCAGGGCCATCTTCCAAAGAATGAAGAATTACACCATCTATGTTGTTTCTATTACAATCCCTATTGTCATGGGATTCATGCTCATTGCTCACATTTGGAAGTTTGGCTTCTATCCATTCATGGTCCTGATCATTGCCATCTTGAATGATGGAACGATCATGACCATCTCTAAGGACAGGGTGAAACCATCTTTAGTGCGACTCATGGAAGCTTAAAGAAATCTTTGTCATTGGCGTTGTTCTTGGCACATATCTTGCTGTTGTGACAGTAGTATTTTTCTACCAAGTTGCTGAAACTGACTTCTTTACAGTAAGTTTTGCTACTTCTTGAAATGGAACTATTGTTTGACCTTAAAATTCATTACACACACACACACACACACACACTTAGGGGTCTCTCCACTTACTGCCAAAATGGTATCATAGTAGGGTCTTCTCTTATTCATGTAGCCTAACGACCATTTGATTTTAAGTTGGATGTTTCAACAGGAATAATGATTTAGTAGATAAAATTGGAGACTAATAATCTTTTGATACTACAAAATGCTTTTGGGGTTGGGTCAATCAAGGATAGCCCAGATGAACTTACTGGCAGCTCTTTAACTTCAAGTCAGCATTGTAATACAAGCATGCACTCATCTTTGTGACAAGGACTCATAGCTGGTCATAAATTGAACGCTCTGGTATCTTGCTTGTCACTGCCTTCTTAATAGCCCAGTTGTTTGTTACGCTCATTGTTGTGTATGCAAGCTGGAGCTTTGCTAGAATCCAAGGTGTTGGATGGGGATGAGCTGGAGCAATCTGGATATTCAGCAATGTTACTGTTGGGCCATAATCTTTTTCCTTATTGGGTCAGACTTAATGGGCTCCTCCCTTGGATCATGTTACGCTAATCCCTGGTCGGTCTAATAGTTTGGTAGCATTGATTATTTCATTGGGTCCCTTTTCGGTTGGATCCTAGGTTATTTGGGTCATTTCCATTATTTGGGCTTAGTCATTGAATTGGCCCATTATACAAATCATCACTTAATCCAACTTTGACCCAGAATCATTATACCAAGTGATAGTTGACTCTCGTGTCTCGCCACCTTCTGCGTGGCATTAATGAGATGAGACTCGGATGACCGTGAGGGCAAACAGTGGTAGCAGGTGTGGAAGTAGGTTATATACTTTCGGCTGAAATGACCGGAAGTGGGGGAAAAGGTGTCAGGAAGTGATGAGTGGCACAAAGAACCTGACCTGAGTATGTATGGGGCTAAGATCACATAAGAAGGTAAATAACACATTCATATTATTATTCTCTCGGATATTAGACATTTTTTTTCTCTCTCATTGTTGACCTTGTGATCACCGACATCGACTCTCACGGAGAGCTATCCTCGACGGTCGGTAGTCAAACTTTTGGTGTTGATTTGTTGAATCGCTATGAAGATATCTCTGACGCTGCGTCTTGGTGATTGGGACGTGGAGAAAGATCTTGGCGTTAACAGTTACCTACTTCCCTCTTGATGTATTCAAGTTCATCACCTGCTATGGACTGAGTGGTCATGCTTGGGATTCTATGATCCAGAACAAGGAAATTACAAGAAGCAAAAATGGCACCAAAAAATGAAAGAAATATAAAAAACAAAAACATTATGTGTAACGACTCAACCCAAACCAAGTTCAAATCAAACCTAAAATTAATTTACTGCCTCAATAGTACCAGCACGATTGGGTAAATTCACCCAAAAGTCAGGATTTGGGTTATCACATTATTGAACTTTATACAAAAGAACTCACTATTTTGTAATTGATGCAGACTGCTTTCACCACCAAGAAGGATTACGGCAGGGAAGAGCGGGCGGTTGCTCAACCAACGCACCCTTCATCGCCTGGAGACTACAGATGATAAAAATTTGTTCAAGGACAACAACAACTACAGTGAGTTGTTTGAGATTGCCGAGCAGGCCAAGAGGACTGCTGAAGTTGAAAGGTACAGATATGATTAAGAAATTGCATTCGAGTGTGAGGCATGCTGAATTCATTTTCTCTAAGATTTGTCGATAAATAACTAACTAGTTCTGAATTCTCTCAAGAGTTGCAGGTTAAGAGAACTTCGTACTATCAAGAGGCATGTAGAATCCAGTGGTCAGGCTAAAAAAATAGGGAATGAAAATAATGGAAACTTGTCAGTCATATAAGCAAGGCAAGCTCTGGTTATTTTCATAATAAATAATAATAATAATAATAATAATAATAGTGAATGAAAATACTATAAGAAAATGGGGTCACTAGTCAGTAGTTAACCCCCCCAACCCAACCCAACCCAACCCAACCCAACCCAAAAAATACTAGTAGTTGTTATTTATTTATTCTTTAGGAAATTACATACTACTTGCTATTATCATCCTTCCCGCCATTAGGTTTCCCGCGTATAATGTGTATTGGACCTATCACCTACGTGGTGTATATTTTCACAATTATTGTTACCTCTCTCCTTTCCCTCTATCTCTGCAATTCACTCTTTCATGGCACCGGAAAAACTAACAGAGTACGAGCGGCGAAGGCTGGAGAACATAAAGCGCAATGACGAAATAATGGCTGCCCTCAAGATTCAGTCCAGAGTTAACGATCTCTCAGCCTCATCTAAGCGCCAGAGGTTTCTCTCGTTACTCCTCTATAATCCTATATATGTTCAATTTACGTGGAGATATACATATGTATTAATCTGCATAATAATTAACTTTATTTTCTCTCTTATATATCAGAACCCAAAACAAATCTTACAAAGTTAGCCCAAAGAAGAAACCAAAAGATGAAACCCCAGTTGTAATTAGGCGTTCTCTGCGTTCCCGTGGATTGCACCGGATTCTTCAACTGCATGCGGTCTCAAAGATGATTTCAACGAAAACCCTAACTAAAACCCCAAATTTCAACCCATACCCATAGAATTGATTCGTGAACCGGGTCCCCTAAGTATGAGAGATGCATATACTGGTGGTGCTGAGGAGAATCGTAAACTTATTGAAAGAATTTTGGTTGCTTCAAAGAATTCCCAATTTACTCATAGTGATGCTTCAAAAGAGGACACTGAGGAAAATGATGATTTTGGTTACTCAGAATTGAAAAGTAGGGATGTTGATTCTATTGATTTGGATTCATTGAGATTGGAACCAGAAAATATTGCGCGGGTTGTGCCGGGTAGAGTATTGGCTGTGCGGTTCTTTCCGCGTCAGGATATGAGAATGGTTGTGGTGGGGAACAAGTTTGGAAATGTGGGATTTTGGAATGTTGATTCTGTAGAGGAGGATGGAGATGGAATTTATCTCTATCAACCTCATTCCGGGCCAGTTTCTGGGATTTCTATTCAACCATTTTCCATGTCTAAGGTATTATTCATGCTTGTTGTATTTGGTGAAGATGTATAGGTTAGAGCTCAAGTTGCCCGCTTTAATCGAAAATGGTAAATTTATGTCTTTCTGCTTGATTGCTATGTTTAATAGGATAGGAACTCACATTAGTGTTTTATTTTATTTTTTAGGAATTTAAAATTATTTTAGAGCTTAAACCTTCAAGGCTTGAACATTTAAAGAACTCTGTGAACGCTCTGTCTCATCAAATAAGAAAAAAAATGTTCATACATGCAGGAAATGGGTTCATTGAATGATATGGAGCTCCTTTAGGGCTTATGATTCTAGTGTGATGCTTAAATTCAGCATTTTGATAAAATCTATATGCTTAGTAGAAAATGCTATTTAATTTCCCTGTCAGTATCATTATTAAGAAATTCAGTATGTGTTATTCTTTTCGTTGCATAGGTTTTGGTTTATATGGAAGTACAAGAAGTATCTGTGAAATCTTACCCCAGCATCAAAAGATTCAAAACACTACCCCCCAACCCACCCAAAAAAAAAAAACTCCCAAATTTCCCTTGTTTTTTCATGGCCTCTGTTCCTTTATATAAAATGAATGAAGAAAATGTCAATTAACAATTTGACTTGTCCTCAAACATTTGTTGTTTAAGCTTTTCGGTAACATTAGCAGGTCCGTCCCAACAAGTTGTTGGCTTGGGGACATACTGGGGTATATTAGTTACCGAAGGGGTATTATATAATGAGTTGTTGATACACAGGGCAAGTTGGCCTTTGAATGTTGCTTCCTATTATTCATGGATCACAGGAGTCCGCTTACTTATCTTATGCAAAGGCACCACATCCTTTTCTGCTTTCAAAATCATGATGGCCTTCACATTGTACTTTAGTTTCTGTACTTCTGTTCTTCCTTTCTGGAAATAATCAATGATACTTTGCTCTAGATGCCAGAAATACTTGTTATGTTGGATTACATATTATCTTTTGATAATTTTTTTTCTTAGTGAATCATTCTTATGGTGGTTATGCTTGTGAATGTGTAAGCAGATATTTACTTGCTGTTATGACGGATTACTCCGGTTGATGGATGTTGAGAAGGAAACATTTGATCTGGCATATTCCACTGATCATTGTATTTATTCTATTTCTCAACGGCCAAATGATATGAAGTCCTTATATTTTGGTGAGGGCCAAGGTGGACTTAATATTTGGGATGAGAGGACTGGAAAATGTTCATCCTCGTATGCTTTGCATGAAAGCAGGATCAACAGCATTGATTTCAATGTATGTAATACTAACATCATGGCCACAAGTTCAACCGATGGGACCGTCTGTATTTGGGATTTGAGAAAGGTGGTTGTAGATAAACCAAAAACTTTGACCACTGTTACTCATAAAAGGGCTGTGCATTCGGCTTACTTTTCGCCTTCTGGAAGACTTCTTGCTACAACAAGGTATGTGATGTGTGAGTCATGTTGTCTTCTTGTCTTGAATCCTAGTTAGAATATTAATATAAATAAAATAAAACACAACCTGATCAGAGTAAGTAACAATATCGAGTCAAGCCACCTCTTGCCTTAAAAAGAAATACACTGCAAAAAATATAATTGTTTTTACTTTCTTCTGGCTTGATAATGCTAAAGTACTTGATACAACACAACTTAGATTAACTCTTCCATGAAGGTTGAATTTGCTGAAACGCAGCCAAACTTGATGCATGGTGAATTTACTCGGTATTAGCCTTTGTAGCTTTCCTATACTTATATACCGTACAAGTTTTTGCATAACTCGTGTAACTACAGAATTTGAAGTATTATAATACTTGAACCTTTTATTCTACACAAACAAACCATATGACATATTACGACTCTGCATATCAAAGGATGATGGTTTATCTGTCTACGTATTGTGTCATTAGTTATTACTCCTCTATAGGCCTTCACTTTTGTCGAGGTGGTATTTCATTGTTAGGGATTTCTATTGACTAATTAATCTTTTGTTGAGGTGGTTGTTCATTGTTGCTTTTACTTTTATAATTTGTTTGGTGTCTCACCCACCATTATCTTTAATACATGTTTATGCAGCATTGACGATACTGTTGGGTTACTGAGTGGAGCTAATTATGACAATGTATCTATGGTACACCATAATAACCAGACAGGAAGATGGATTTCTTCATTCAGGTGTGCATTATCCTAGATTCTGAATTTTGGACCATACTGGCTTATCTTGAAACAGTCTTATTCCTGTTTTGTTAATCTGAATATATTCCCAGTGGAAGTCTGTAAAAAAATTCTATGAAGTAATACTGGGTGTTGTCCAAATTTGATACACTAGGTTTGCTAAACTTAAGCTCTTCTGTCAATATGTTTTTGGGTTAAATGTTTTTTACGTCACTCTACTTTACTCAAACTATCAAACGCCTCACTCAACTTTTTTTTCTTCTTATAGTCAACTCACTAAACTTTAATTCGTTTTGAAATTCCACTTATAGCGTTAAATATTTAACGGAAGAGTGACGTGTCACAGTAAAATGTCTACTAAATGGCAATATGGATGGGCTACAACCCATCCATTACTCACTACCCACTATCCACCCACTAACATAACTTAGATTAATTGAATGAGTTTTAGAGATCAAACCTTTAGGGTTTACTAAAATTGGAGTCTTACTCCACCATCTCCACTTGATTGTAACAACCTGCATACTTCCACGATCAGCGAGAAACAACCTCCATGGCTTCCATGATTGACGGCAGTGCGCAACAAGAGAAAGGAGGGTCTTAGAGAGAAAGAATAACCCATTAAAAATTTAAACTTGAAGTTTAGATACTCCATGAAGTTTAGATCTATGCTATTTGGCTCTACTCCACCTTCACAATCTTCCCAATCTAACTAATGTATATGTTTCTCTGTCTAAAATTTTATTTTTAGGTCTCAACAAATTTATAAAAAATTAGGTGTATATTTTTGAATTCTTATTTTTATTAATCTATAATGGATACTGAAATGGATTTTGCCTTAATTTATCTCCATTTTTTAAGATCTACACTCAAAGAAGAGTAATTTCTGGAGATTTGGGTAGATGAAGATGTAGTAGAGAGAGGAACAATTTTTTTTATTTAGATTAATTAGTATTTTATTTTTTATTTTTGATAAACCAATTATTTATACACATAATCATTGAATCGCCATATCATCATTGAAGTGGAGTTTCTCTTTTCTAATTATACGCCAACTCATCTTTTCGTTAAAAGTCGAAGTACTCTAACGATTTTTGTAACGTTTTGTAAGAAAAATTAAGTTTAGTGAGTCGTTTGATAAAAAAAAGTTTAATGAGATGTTTGATAGTCTGGGTAAAATAGTGAGGAAAAAGCATTTAACCCATATGTTTTTAAGAAAAAGGGAGCTCACCAGTTCCTGAAAAAAAACTAGTCAGCAGTCTCGTAGTTCATGCTTATATGTAAAAGGGTACAACTATCTGTGCACAAAGTAAAGTTGCAAAGGAAGACTCTGACACCATTTTTGGTTAGGGTCTGCTAAGCTCCTATAAACCTTATTTCTTTTTAGTATGTTTTTTAAATTTTAATTCAAAATTTATGTTATCATAGTAATACGTCCTCTTCAGATAGGATTTTGAGCTATATAAAATTAAGAGATTTTGATGCAATGATTGAACAGGTTAATATAATATCATATCTGTAGTTGTGGGTGCATTTTACAAGAATATTAAGCTGGCAGATAGGGTTCCAATATAAGGATTCCAACTATCTAATGTTGCAACAGGGAAAGAATGTTGTCCTGTATGTCAAGACTAACTCTAATCCTGACGTTGATTCGAGTTGCAAATAGGGAATTAAATCACAATTTAGAGATTAAGATCCAACCGTTGCTAATGGTTGAAGCTGATGAAGATAATAGGCTGATTATGATGTAGTAATGCATAAAATGTGGTGATCAAGTGAAGAACAATGATGATTACGAGTTGATTCAGTGATTAATTTGACTGGTTAATCAAGATTTGGTGATCTGTATCAGCAACTGTAGTTTATGAAGTATAATAAGCTTGTAATAATGCTAGTGATGAAATAAGCAATGATGTAATATTGAGGAACAATTGTATTAGTGTGGAATTCAGCAAAGTAGCGGAGGATTTAGGAATGGAAACTAAAGAGAACTTAAATACAAATCTAGAGAGTAAAGCATGGATATGGTCAAGACATATCTTCAAATCATTTCATTGATGGTTTCATACAATACATGCTTAGTCTATTTATAGTAGGTTTAGGCTCTGAGTTAACATAATCTACTAACTTGAATTATGTTAAAATGAGCCTAACAATCCAACAACTCATGTGATCCTCCTAAGTAACAAAGATGTCCCTCAACTTTTGTTTAAATTGCCAAGGTCCTTGGCCTTGCACTAGATTAGAATATAGCTTAAAATATAGAAAACGCAAACTAGATAAAAGACTAATTTGACTATTATATGGAAAAAGAATGATGATATAGTCCTACACTTCATGCCCAGAAAACAGGACTAAAATAGATGAGAATCAGATGGAAAGAATTTTAAGGATGTACATGGTCCTTTGTGTTCTCTGATTTGATTTCTTTACCAGGCTGAGTTAGAATTTGAGACTAAACCAACCTTTGTTTAGCATGTAATTCATATTGCTTATTCCAGAAAAGGTAGTGGGAGCTGTACTCCTTAGATTATATATTTTCATTTTCTTGATGTCCAGCTGCGATATTATTGCCTTACTAGTTTGAACTCTTGTGCTTGACAGATAAATAATGACTGTTAAAATTATTAATAATTTACTTATTTTTCCCTACATTGGGATTTGGGACACAGAGGTATATGGGGTTGGGATGATTCCTATGTCTTTATTGGCAATATGAGGAGAGGAGTTGATGTTATATCTACAGCTGAGAAGAGATGTGTTGCTACTTTGCAAAGCCCAGAGATGTCTGCTATTCCATGTCGCTTTGATGTGCACCCTTTCAAGGTTGGGATGCTTGCTGGGGCAACAAGTGGAGGCCAGGTTTATATATGGACATCATGCTAGATAATGAGACAATCCAGGAAAATGTTAATCCATCACAGTTTTTTTTGAGAATTCTTCGAGTGAATGTCGCAGCGCCATTCCGTATGGAGGTCTTATCTAATTACTTTTTTTTATGGCACCAGTGTCGATCAAAATCTAGACACTATTTTCAATTTCGATGTCTGAGATACGTTGATCAACTACCAGTTTGCCTTGTATTATATGGAACTGTTCTGTAACTTTTTAACATTTTTATAAATATTATTTTCTTTTATTTGTACTTTACTGCTTGAAATGAATTTTAATATTCAGCTTTTAGCTTTGAGGTTTTTTATTAGTACAATTGATTACACCCAGAAGGCCAGAATCGACTTTATAACTAATGGTGATACTAGAATGGAACTTGTTTAGTAAGTGGAACAGATTAGATAGGTTCACTTAAACCACTGAAATTAAGTATCTGACATCTGCATTTAATTCATAACTATATAAACCAGAAAGTTTTGTTATCTATTGTTTCTTTTACTTTTCCAAGCACTTGGTTCAGAAGGGATTACATCCTCACTACAGGAAACCACTGCTTCTGCCATCAATTTCCCAAGCCAACCATGATACAACAGACCCCTTGAACCAAGCCAGCCCTGTAAATAACCAGAATTTACAGGTATGTTTTCCAACTACAAAATCATCTATACATCCTAAAAGCGGAAGAGATCCATGAGATGTGACTGGCGGCATCGCCCTTAGACCTGCACTTGCTCCCGTGTATTCCCAGTTCTTTATTCCTGGATATATAGCAGATGCCTTGGGTAAAAGCTCTTCAAGAGCTTTTGAAGCTTCGTCTACAGGGACATTTTGGGAATAATTACTCAACTTTCATTCCCATGTTGAGCCCAAATATAGACTGTGAGGACCATGGATAGCAATTCATGCATCTGACAAGATTGAGGGACCATGTTCTGGATAGTTTTCTCTGACATATAACAACCAAGAGTTCTTAAAATTCAAGAGATCATTGTCATACGGGAATCAATCATACATTAACCACAAGAAGGCGTTTCTTATGCAGCATTGTCATAAAATTCATGTGGCATTACCAAAGGAACGATATATGACTCCTCAAAATCTAGTTTTAGCTTGATGATGAATGCATTATGTGAATCATTCATTTCAATAGCCATCGGTATTTAACAACTCAGAAGCACATGAAGGTAGAACAATATGAGATGTTTCAGTATTTTGAAGTTAAGTGCAGATCAGGTCATAGCTTAGTGATAAGTGTGTATACATTATAACAAATATGGCTCCAATAAGCATGGCTGAAGAGATTTGGCATTCAAATGGCACCTTTAAGACATCAAAAAACCTTAGGCACCCAAGATAGACACCCCTCCCCCCTTCAAAAAAAAAGAGATTTGTGAAGACATCTAAATTTGAAGTTCCTGTCTGGTTTCAGATCGGATGGTAACATCCCGCAGTTGGCCACTTGAAGGTCCAATGCAATAGTACAACATTTTTTTGACAAGTCTAGGTATAGCATTGCAAAAGATAGACTCGCCTCTCTTTCTCGCTGATTAGTTTCACAACCAAGGATGGTCAGACCGTCAGTCTGTCAGATTAAATCTAGGGAGTTGATAGTATTTGTTTTTCTGTACTGGGCCAGTTTTGCTGTGTCTTGTTCAGGAAATATAAAATGCATAGGAATGGATCAGAGATTCATACATGCTTATTTCTACAAAGAAATGTTTCCCTAAGATATGAGAGATTAGTTCCCTAATAAGTTCAACGGTAGGCGTCAAATTGGTTAGTGCAGGTGATTCTTAGAAATAAACGATTGCTAATTCCTAGAAGGAACAACTTTGCAAGGCAAGCAGCAAGTTTTGCAACAAAAATAAACTGTAACAACAGTATCGGAGTTTACCTGATAATCCCAAGAGATTGATAACAGGCTTCTTATGCAAATTTAACTCTTTTTCGTCAAAGCCTGAAACAGATGCATCTTTCACTAGATTTTCACAAGCCAAGTATTGGGCCTAGTGATCACCAAAAGAAAAAAGAAACAGAACTAATCAAGAATATGGGAGAAAAAGATGCGTTGTACCTTGTAAGTTAGTTAATATGCTCTTCGAAGTGTAGACACGCGATTGAGAACTTTTTAAGGCATTCATGATTACCTCCACAACACGAACAAGCTATTGAAATCATCATCTTGGCTCCTAACAACCTTCCTCTTCTTTGCCTTTGAAGTAGCTCCAGTTGAAGATTGTGCTTGAATTGTCAATGTCAGTGGAAACTCCTCGGCTCCATCCAAATCCACAAAGTTCTCCAATGAAACTTCATTATGAAATACTAATTTGTCAATATCATCTATATCCAAATCCATTTCTTTCTCAGACAAGCTTTTTAAAGAAGCTGAGCATATTAACCAACTTACAAGCTACAACTATAAAACTAATTGTAACCTTTTAAATCTCTAGCTATTGAAGGCTGGTTTTTCATAGAAATGGGATTAAAAAAATATAATAACTTAATTGTACAGTATCCAGTAGATGCTCTAAAGAACTGGGCTTCTACTCCTTGATGCAAAACATTCCTTCCTACAGTGAATTGAGCTTTTTCAATCCAAAATTTTGAAAGAAACAAAAACTAAAACTAGCATTAAGCTTTCTCTAATCGCCTCGATCAAGCATGTCCACCAAAGTCATTCTTCTTGGAAACCGAGGAGGCAACCTCAAGTACATGGCATCTTCAATCTCAATAGGCAAATGTGTGGCCACAATGACAATCCCACCCTTCTTTCTGTGCTCTGCGATAATATACTCCAACAACTTTACTCCATCATCATCCAATGCCACCGATGGCTCATCAAGCAACCAAATCGGTCTATCGATTGCCAGCAACCTTGCAAGCTGAAGCCTTTTCCTCTGCCCCATGGAGAGCAATCTTGCTTTATCTTTAGCCAATCTTCCGAGCCCCATAAGTTCCAGAGCAGGAAGTGACCTCCCTTGCTTGCCCTCGAGAACTTCAAACCACTGAACATTGTCAAGCACTGTGAACTTCTCCTTGACAGCATCTTTAAGGGAGAGCCAGTTGAGCTGAAGCTTGTACTGGTGAAAAACTCCGGAATCTGTTATATCATGACCATTCCAAAGGATCTCACCAGCTGACGGTTTGGAAAATCCAGCTAACATGCGCAAGAAAGTACTTTTGCCTGAGCCATTGGTGCCTGTAAGCACAAGTGCACCACCATCATGAACCGAAACATTCACATGGCGGAGGATCTGTTGAGCGTTTCTCATGCAAGCTACATTTTTTAAGAGGAGTCGAGGGAGTGGGGGTTTGCGGAGATACATAGAGCTGGGAGATGGAACAATATGGTCAGGGCTTTAAACTTTACAGCGAAGTTGATAAAATGAACACTGCCTTATTTCATTAGTGAAAGCAGGACCCCAAGTAGCTACTGTAACCAAGAAAGATTTTCTGTCATAAAAAAGCACAGAATGACTGATATAACCTCTAAAATGCTTACAATAGAGAAAATATGAAATCAAGGAAGACATTACTACAAATTTACTTTTTCTCAGAAATAAAATACGTTGAAATAAAATATAGCAAGAACTGCAATAGACAAGATAAACTATAAAATGAAATATAGCTATAACACCTACATAGAGGTTCGAATTACAGATTTGTTCCGCTTTGAGTTGCCTGAGCCTGAAACTATATCTCAGATCAGATAATCAGACAGAAAAAGAAGCAACATGTTCAGAGAACCTTAAAAGTAATTTCTATTTTATTTTGTGTGAGGATGAGGTATAAAGTAAAAAAAAAAATATTAAGATAATAATAAACAAAAGCATACGGAGTTTTTCGCACAAGCAATCTATAAAGGAACCTCGGTCATATGCAATACATGAAACTCAATACAAAACCATACATGTTACATAGAATATATTACATGATCTGAAACCAATAGGTCAGCAGTTTAAGGAAATTCCATGAATAAAAATGAACAAAACATAAAATTATGTACAATACCCATATCATTGGTTGACAATACAATATATACATATAGCAATTGTCTATATTTACATTATTACATTGAAATATACTCCCTCAATTCCAAAAATATTATATCATTATTGACTTTTTGTAGTCAATTTAAGACATTATTAAACTCAAAATTGACATGGATTCCTTTAGTTTAGTCAATACAATGATGAATATTGTAAACTATCTAAAAAGTTACAACTCATTACAAAAGTTACTGTTTCATAGTTTTTAATGAATAATCTCATTTTTGAGTTTAAAAATGTCTTAGACTTTCAAAAGTCAACAATGATCTTATAATTTGGAACGGAGAGAAGTACTTTATAAATTACAGTATTACATATGCATAGAGGAGAACGAGATCCCAAGAGATGATGAGAGGGTCGGATTCGCTTGAGGAGGCCTGCTTGGTCACCAATTCTTTTATGTCAGTTAAAGTACCCAAATGAGGTCTGCTCACACATAGGGCTCCTATCTGGGAAGATGCACTTGTACGATACCATGTCTAAATAAATTGACAAAACTTATAATCTCCCTAGATACTTTTTCTAGGGTTGACATTATAACTCCTTTTAGTTGGGCTTACATCTCTTGCCAATGGGTCGATTTTACATACCAGCTACTCGCGCTTTCACTTGAACCCGATTCCACTTGATATGAGAAACTAAACAAACTGAGTTTAGTGCGACTTTTCAGCTCGATGGGTTGGACCAACTGAACTTGAGCCTTTACTCAACAATCCTAGTAGTGAGTTTTGTAAGCTAGCAACTATTTGGATATTGCACCTCAAAGCTATTTTTCTTAAGGGGCGGGCTCTCTTGTTGAGTGGATTAGTTGGATGTGTTGGTAATTTAAAATAATTTGATAGTAATACTTCAAAATTACTGAATTAGATAGTACCTAAGGTTCAATAATCCCATCACCCCTCCAACTCCAAAGCAGCAATGGTTCGAAACACAGTCTTTCCAGTACAGAATAATCATTAATCAGTAACAAAATATAAGTGAAAGTCCAATCTCAACTCATAATCACCATATAAAACAATACATAAATAGGAGTATTATATATGATATTAGAATTCCAAAAGATGCCACAAAACTCTGATAATCTTATACTAGAGCTAAAATACGATACAAAACAAATCATAATAAGAAATGTGAGATGAATGAAATTAAAAGAAGGCTTAGATATCTACCTCGTGCCAGGGTATGCTTTCTAATATGCTATCTCAGATGAACTCTGGCGACCACAATTTTCTCCACTGCAAAGCTGAGTGTTTCAATACAAAGATTTAAATGAATATATATATATATATATATATATATAATCCAAATAATAAACAATAAATTATAACAATCACGATAGCAATGAAGGATGAGTACCTCAATATACATCTAAGAAAAACTACAACCAAATAAATGGCGGCGGGAAGATCAACTACTAGGCGCATATGGTGACTGGAATAGGGTGACTGGAATAGGGTCTCCCCACTTTTATTTGGGGGACTGAATACAATTTAGTAGTTCTTTTTAAAACACTGTTTTTTTACAAAAATTTCAGTTGAAATAAATACTATACATTTTTTGAGAGGTACTAAAAAAACCAAAAAAAAAAAATATCACTAAAAATGTCGCTGCTCAATGTCCCCCTAAAATTATTTTACAGGGAATTGATATGTGAATAATAATGGATCATCTACATTCCTCACATTAAATGAAAATTTATGTCCGTCCATTGAATGAATTTGATGTTATTGTTTTCATTATTTGGATGTTTCTGATTTGGCCTTGATTGCACAAGATATGTGGATTGTCAGGTCAGTCTTGGATACTTGCTGTATATTCAGTGGTTTTGGTAATTCAATTACTCTCCATATTTGGGTTAAAGGGGGTCAAAATACATCAGTAAAAAAAAAATTATTTATTAACATTTGAAGTGCTTCTTTCAAACATTTAATCATAATTTCATCAATTAACCTAATTTAATAATTTCAATTAACCTAATGAGATTATGAGAAATAAATTAAGTACCAACACTCAACAGTAACAATACAAGTATATAATTTGAAAGACATTAAATTACTAAGAGATTAAAGATTAAAGTAACAATTCTGAAAACTAAATTACTCCAACAGTAACAATTCTGAAAACTAAATTACTAAAAGATTAAAGATGTAAACATTAATTATTAAAATTCAATCAAAATTCTTTCTCTTAGGATTCTCAAAAGCCAAAAAAATTCTTAAAAGAAAAGAAAACAAATTTGAAATAATTGGAAAAATTAAAACAAACCTAAATTAAAGAAAAATTTAAATAATATAATTACAACAATCAGAAAAATTAATAAATTAAAACTACAATTATAAAAATTAAAGAGATCACATAAAATAATATAATTTGAAAGACATAACTTAAATTAGAATTTAGAAATTACCAGTCCAAAGGAAGGACCAAGCAGCTGCAAGATTGGAGAAAGGCAGAGGCGGAACAGTCGGCAGGCGGAGGTGGAACAGACGAACAGTCGGCAGGCGGAGTGCGGAGAGGCGCCGGGCGCGGGCCGCGAGGCTGAGGAGGCAGAGGAGGCAGGAGCAGTCGACGGTGGTGAAGACTGAAGAGAAAATCCTAATGCCTTAGGCCTAATTCCTACTGATGGCCCTAATAAGACATGGTATAATTTTTTTTTTTAAATGAAACGACGTCGTTTCATGTTACTAAAAAAACCACCCTATTAACACAGTCTTTCAGACGAACGGAAGACAGAAGAAGAAAGACGAAGACTGAGCCGCCGCCTGTAGGAGTCGCCGGAAGGAAGGCCCGGAGCAGTGGCTGCCCCCCCGCCCCCGCCCCCCCCCCTAGTTCCGCCTCTGGGGTTAAGGATAATTAATTAGTTTTTTTGGCCTTACGAATTTAGGCTTCAGCTTACCCAGTTTCTTCACTAGGTAATGTAGTGTAGATTTGATTGCGATGGTAGCTTCTTTTTGACTAAAGAATCATGTTGGAATGTATTATGGTGCTGATTATTATTCCTTCCAGAGGATGTCTGAATTCAAAATATTGTCCACATATTATGGTTTTCTGTAACTTTTCATTTTGAGGCATATCGGGTGGTATTGATATACACCCATTATGTTAAAAGAAACTATTATTCGTTTCAAATCATATGATCATGACCATCAAAGTACAAGCAACGTGTAACTCCTACAGAGCCAAATTTGGATGTACACTATGAACTTGTGAATATACACCAAATGGAAACATCTGAATTTCTTATATATGGACAGTTTTGGCAGCATCTTACCATTATATTCACTGTAATCTAGACAGGCTGTAGAATGGCATAACAAAGTTGGCACATTATAGGTACATAACATTTATTTACCATTCAGTCTTCTATTGTTGTTTTGTGATGAAGAGAGTTGTTTTTCTGATTGTGCGCCTGTACCTCATCTTTCTTATTCCTTACAAGCCATAATACGAGTGCCTCTTTTTGTGTTTTTCTCCAACTTTTTATTTTAGAAGTAGCTGTGCCAAGGTCTTGTTAACACATGACTTTGTTGTCCATACATGGTTGACTATCCTAAATGAAATTATATTCGTTTAAAACTTTAGTAGGGTGCTGAAAAGTGAATTGCAGTTGTTTTGAAGCAGGGAATATTGCCTATAGGTCACTTCAAACCTAATGCATCATTTTTATGACTGGTGTTTCTGGGCCATTTTGATGCCCCTTTTCACTCTCCTTTTTATGTTTTGCTTTCCTCTTGCTAAAAATGCTTAGATTACAAGAATCACTTCAAAGAAGTTCAATTGGTCATGCTACAGGTATGGAAGAGAAAGGCTGAGCAATATTTAGCTGACTCTGGGGTTCCCTACACAATTATAAGGTATGGTCATCATTCTTTCTTGTATTTTCATAATAAGAAGTGATTATTTGAATATGGATGCCTAGATGAAAGTTCAAGATAATTTATGTGATAAGGTGTCATTCTTTTTACTCTTTCTTTCTCATTGCAATTTGGGATGAAAACGGGTGAGGTTCTATAGCACCCAATGTGTGTTTTATATATAAAAAAAATTGCCTTTCAAGATTAAAGAGGCTAACTGCCCTATTACAAGCAGTATTTTAAAAATTCTTCTAGGTCTGCTTAGGCGGAATTGGTCCTCTGCCTCGATTAGACCCTAGTCGCTTACATTGAAACTTAATTACTTTTATTAGGTCATGACCGTAAAAAAATTCAACTTTTTATTTTAAAAATTATTAATTGCATTGCATTCTTTGAATATATTTTTTTATAATAATTAATCAGTTTATTTAATTTACAACTCTAAAACCTAGACCATTTCCTTAGTTTTCTTAAGTGCCCAATGAAATGTACCAAAATAGTAGATTTAAGATTAAAGTCAAAAGAATTGTCTAACAAATGACTGATTGACTACTAATATGAATTTAAAATGATGACTAATAATGGTATTTAGTAAATGTTTTAAGCTCTACAATCTTGAAATGAATTTATTATGCCTTATAAGATTGTTTTTTGGGTAATATTTTTATATACTGCGACTTTTCTCAACTGTTGATCCCATTTTTGTTTTATATCATTCAACACTAAATAGTTTATTAAGATCTAAGATTAACTTTAACAAATATGCATGATTATAGAACAATACTTTTTGGAGAAATTAAAGTACATTCATTTTGGTTCTATATCTTGTGTTTTACTTTTATCTTTCAAAGCATGTCTAATAAAATGGAAGTGCATGATTAACTGTCCATACATTTGTTATCCCTTTAGTTCATGTAGTCTAATTCTGAAAGTATATTTTCACTCACATCTCTTGGAATGGTTCAGGGCAGGAGGATTGCAAGACAAAGAAGGTGGTGTCCGCGAATTGCTTGTTGGAAAGGATGACGAGCTTCTTAAGACAGAGGCAAGAACTATTTCCCGGGCAGATGTTGCACAAGTCTGCATTCAGGTATTTATTTACAAGTGATGTGCTTGTGGAAATATATATGTTCTTCTGCTTGTCACATAGCATTGTTTTGTCTGATGGCACATTATTTGCTCTTGAACAGGCACTACAGTTTGAGGAGGCCAAATTCAAAGCATTTGATCTGGCCTCGAAGCCCGAGGGAACTGGAACACCAACTAAGGATTTCAAGGCTTTGTTTTCCCAAATTACTACTCGTTTTTGAAGTAAAATGCCCATAATTATAAATTAGGGAGCATGTCACCTGCTAAAGAGTTAGTTATTTATTTATTGATATGTTTTCTACCTTTACACTTTGAACTATCAAGGAATTAGCTGTTTTAAGCAGTGGAACTTTCGTCAGACCTACATGTTGCTATGTACTATTTATTGATGAAATCAATGCTGTGAAATTGATAACATGGCAAATCCAAAGTGTAAATGTTGGAAGAACACTGAGGTATACTCCTATTCATCTAATGGCCTTGTAGCTTGGCCGTATACAAGTGATCAAATGTCTGTTTGTGCATGTTTCTTCGCTTAGTGTTGGTTAAGTCTTCAACATTTGGTCTCAAACAATATCAAATTTGCACATCAGCACGTTTCCATACCTGCATTGCAGAACCAACAAAATAATTTCCATTAATAAATTCATACTGAAGTTTCTCTAATGAGAT
Organism: Panax quinquefolius; assembly: GCA_020205615.1. Classification (NCBI taxonomy): domain Eukaryota; kingdom Viridiplantae; phylum Streptophyta; class Magnoliopsida; order Apiales; family Araliaceae; genus Panax; species Panax quinquefolius. Next base: position 20,714,403 of record CM035161.1, read on the forward strand.
CAGTAATCAGCATTTTGAAACAAAGATACGAGGAAAAAAGGATATACTCAATTAATTTTATGAATCTCTTTTAGTGTCATAACATGCACAACATCACAATCATATGAAGCTTGACAATGTGATGTATATACATTGAGGAAAGTCCCAAGACATACTTAGCAAAGACTTTTGCATGCTCATCTACTTTACTTGGTATTGAACTGAAAACTAACATGATTCTACGAACTTTTACCTTGACAATGTGATCCCAGACCATGTTTGAGGCAGCCTCACTGTTTTAAAGACTACCCTAAAAGACCAACAAAGCTTCAAGTGGTGGTGTCCCTCACTGTTCTAAAAAACACCATAGCAGACCTTTATAACTGTGGCAAAGGAATTATGGAAAACACCAAAAATCAGTCCCTAATTCCCAGAACTAGGCTACTCTACAACCAAATCTTTATCATTTTAAACTATCTAAACACCATAACAGAGAATAACCATATTGCCACTCAATTTAGGCCTAACACATTACCTACACAATTTACTATTTTTAGTTACAGGAAGAAAAAAAATTAACATTACTGGAAAAAAAGACAGGTGCCACTATCAAGAACATTTACTGGAGCTAACCTCTTTCAGTTCGGTGCCTGGAAGGGGCTCCCCTTCCAAATCACAAAGTTGATAGCTCATTGACTCACTCCATTTTCCGGTCATCAATATTTTTGGTTCTTCAGCAGCATTATATACGTATCCATCTACTTCATAACGACCAGTGCTGCAAAGAGGCACAGGTGCATAGATTGACATGAGAATAAGAAAATCAATGAACTCCATTTAAAAATACAGTAGAAAATAAAACAAAGAGATTCCTTAAAAGCTCCCAGGCCCCACATTTCAAATTAATTATCAGGCCATCATAACGCATTAGTTTATGAAAATTGTATCCATACCAGAGACGTATCCAAATGACATATAAATTATTATATTTTATAAAAATTTCAGTTCCAATAAATTACATTAATTATTTGGTAGTCAAAAGCAAAAAAAAAATAGATAAAATAAAATAAAATTCCAGTCAGTCACTACCCCGGCTAGACTTATTGTACTTCCACGGACTAGGAAGGGTACATCTGACTTAATATTCAATTTGTCTAACTGTGTAAATATCAATTTTTATGTAATATATTTTCTTTATTTCAAATTCTAAAGTTCAAAATGGACTTGAATACATTATGTGTTAGATGCATCTTTCTATCCCGATAGCTTGCAGGGTAGGGTATCTACATCCTCTCGACACACTCTCACCCTAATACGTGTTCCATCAATTGCCCCTAAACAATTATGAAATACTAGTATATATTAGTATTTTAATATCTTAAAAATGTTTAGAAATACAACAGTTTTATTTTATCTTGAAATATGAGTAAAATCTTCAAGTAACATCCGTTGACTCTCATTATGTAATATATTGCACAACTTCATAAAGGCCTGAAATTTCATACGAATAATATCTCTAACGTCGTTATTTGTCATTATTTCATGAAGTATTTATTCTCTTGCTCTTTTTCTTGATGCATATTGCCTTATTAAGCCATGTTTTCGACTGTTTAGTTTTCGTTTATATTCACCAAGCAACCAAAGCATTAAGACCATATATAATTGTTGCAATTTAAAATGATGAATTATTATCATCATATAAATCTTCATCACCTCTTTTTCAGTAGTCATCTATTATTTAAAATGAACAAATAACAAGTAGGTAAGAATATAATATGAAATTTTAGAAAACAAAGATGAAACTAATGAAGAGCCCCACAAAAAAGATGCTTCAAGAAAATACCTTTTAGAATCTGTATATCTATTGTCATCTTTCTTTCTGATATATAACAACATTTTTTAGAAAATTGTTTATCATCTAAAAATAATGTTTTTGAAAAATAACTCAAAAGAGCATGCAATCGTTTTTGAAAAAATCTTTTCATCTATCACATTTTAAAATAACGAAAGCTTCAGCACACAAAACAGATAGAGACCCAGGCCAAGAATCATAGCAGCTTCCCATCACAGCCCCAAAATAGTTGACAAGCATACACATTGACACAGACAAGAGGATGATCCGATGATAGTACTTGTTTTCAATTTCAAAATTCTCCACAAATTAAGTAGGTTCAATCCTTCTTTATCTTTTGATCATTTCACTGCTAAGCTCCTATAGACCTTATATTTCTTTTTAGTAAGTTTTTTAAATTTTAATTCAAAATTAATGTTATCACAGTAGACGCATAGAAAACCACTGAAATTAAGTATATGAGCTGTAACATCCAAACATCTGCATTTAATACATAACTGAATAAACCAGAAAGTTTTGTTATCTATTGTTTTGTTTTACTTTTCCAAGCTCTTAGTTCAGAAGGGATTACATCCTCGCTACAGGAAACCACTGCTTCTGCCATCAATTTCCCAAGCCAACCATGATACAACAGACCCCTTGAACCAAGCCCTGTAAATAACCACAACTTACAGGTATGTTTTCCACCTACAAAATCATCTATACTTCCTAAAAGCGGAAGAGATCCATGACAAGTGACTGGCGGCATCGCCCTTAGACCTGCACTTGCTCCAGTGTATTCCCAGTTCTTTATCCCTGGATATATAGCAGATGCCTTTGGTAGAAGCTCTTCAAGAGCTTTTGAAGCTTCCTCTACAGGGACATTTTGGGAATAATTCCTCGACTTCCATTCCCATGTTGAGCCCAAATATAGACTGCGAGGACCATGGATAGCGAGCCATGCATCTGACAAGATTGAGGGACCATGTTCTGGATAGTTTTCTCTGACACATAACAACCAAGAGTTCTTAAAATTCAAGAGATCAGTCATACGGGGATCAATCATACATTAACCACAAGAAGACGTTTCTTATGCAGCATTGTCATAAAATTCACGTGTCATTACTAAATGAAGGAGATATGACTCCTCAAAATCCAGTATTAGCTTGATTATAAATGCATTTTGTGAATCATTCATTTCAATAGCCATGGGTATTTAACAACTCAGAAGCACATGAAGGTAGAACAATATGAGATGTTTTGGTATTTTTAAGTTAAGTGCAGATCAGGTCATAGCTTAGTGATAAGCAGTGTATACATTATAACAGGTAATATGGCCTTTTACCTAATATCATCTGGAAGCTGCAAGTGAGCAATGACACCTCTGCAGGTCCTCAAAGGAAGCTTCCCAGAGAGCTCCGGCAGAAAAACTGCTCTGGCACCTAAACAAATAATCACTGCATCGTACTCCCCTGAAAAGAACACTGTATTACATTTTTTGCTGCAACAGACAAAAACATAAACCGACAATATATTTAGTTAGGATAAAAGATGAATGCTCTAAATTACATCCACATTTGTTGGCCCCAGGTTAAAAAGTTTTGCATTGATCAGCTACTCAAATCAATAGGCTGACTATACAATAACATTGACCTGTTGAGGATTAATTTCAATTTCTTGTATGCAGAGATGCAGGTATAAATGATTCCAATAAGTAGGGGTGGACAAAAATTTCGGTATATACCGGCTTTTCAGGACTGATACGGTAAGGGGTTTGGCTGGTTCAGTATATACCGAACCGAGCCAGTTATACCGGTTACATTAATAATATTTCAATTTTATTCACTTTAACAGTTTCTTTATTCCCGATCTAGAGACTCATCATCGGAACCTTTCTCTCCATCTCGAATTCTTCGATCAAACCTCCGACTCTTCTCTGATTCAGTCTCCCACCGGCCAAACCTCCGACTTGTTTTTGATTAGTCTTCACTCGCCAGTCGCTCGCCGGCGTCGCCTCATCGCTGCTGCCTACCTCAGTGCCTCCAACTCCAGACTCTAGTTTTTTCTTAGGTAATTTTTCTAATTGGTGGTAGGCTTGGATGGAATATTATCTGAGTTTATTATGTTGATTTGTCTATATATGGGTGTTAAGGGCTTTTTTTTCTGGTGGTTTGTTTGTTTTGGTTTTAATAATCTTTCTAATTGGTGGTGGGCTTGTTTTGTTTATTGCACAACAGAGTTCAATAATTAATTTTTTACATTACTGGGGTCTGCTTTCAGTGCTTTGTACTTGAGAAGGAATCTAATAAAGAATTTGTAGACTAACTGTTTGACAAAATGATTCATGGAATGAACTTGTATTGTATTGGCAGTGATGATTGATAACGCAACTTTAATGCCAGTTCTGTTTCAGAAAATTCTTGATCGACAGAGCTGTTAAAAGTCCGAGCCTATTTTATTAAAAGTCTCATATTTAGTCTGAGCTCAGATTGATTTTGAAGTGCTTGACATGTATCATGATTAAACAGACTTAGTACTGTTTGTGTAGATCAAGATTTTCTTTTGGTTTCTTGGCTGATTTTCTTTATTCTCCTTTGAAATGTTAAACTAATTAAGCATGAATAACTGATAAAACGTTTCACATGTTCAATTGACCTCACTCACTCACTACAATGTTCATAAGTGAGCAGGATTGATTAGGCTTTGGTCTCATTGATTAAGTAGGAAGATTCAATGAAGGAAGTAGGCGAGATTAATTTAGCATTTAATTGTGTCTTCATCAATAACATTTGTGGAGTATATGTGGTCTGCTTCATATACATCCAATCCATATTTGCTGCACATATGTAAGTGTCTGTAGTTTAGTTTTCCATCATCATATAGATAGTTTTTCTCTAATTAAAGTTAAAATATTATCTTATAAGAAGTCCCTGTTTTTTTTAAGAGGGAGCCTCATGCCTAATATGAGTAGACTAGAAGAAAAACCCTACTGAAAATGTGTACTGTTGTTCATTTGCATATATACTGTAAGAAAAGCTCTCTTGTCTCTTGCTGCAAAGACTTGTAAGTTGTAATTGTACTTTCAAGTTTTAGATAGCTATTTAGGTGAGGTATTATAGTGGATATTCACTAAAATTTTATTGGTGCTTCCAGGGATGAGAAACTTGAGTACAAGTTGTTGAAAGAGAAGGTGAAGGAATACAACAAGAGAGATACAAAGTTTTATGGCAGCATTTATGCAAAGATGAAGAAACTGGAGCATGTGAAATCTGAAGCAAAGCAGGAGTCTGTTCCCATGACCCAATATAGCAAGGCATAAGAGTCTTTTTTCTCTTTGATGTAGCAAAGAAGTAGGGATGTGAATAGGGGCTGAACAACATGTTGAATATAGTTTTTCCTTCTGCTACTTGTAATCTTTAATTTTGAATTGTAATTATGTTCTGGACCTTCTGCTAGTGGTGGATTGGTGTTGTAATTTATGATTTGTAAAAACTTTTCATGGAAATATGGAATCATGGCTGAAAAGCAACCGGTAAAAAGTAGATAAAAACTGGTACCGGTTCGGTACCGGACCAGCTAACCGGTTCGGTATACCGGCCCAACTGGTACCAGTATCCAATTTTAGGTGGATTCGTTAACCGATCCGGTCCGGAACGGTTCGATACGGTAAAGAACACCCCTACCAAGAGATTTGGCATCCAAATGGCACCTTTAAGACAGTGAAAAACCTTAGGCACCCAAAATAGACACCCCTCCCCCCTTTCAAAAAAAATGAGATTTGTGAGGACATCTAAATTTGAAGTTCCTGTCTTGTTTCAGATCAAATGGAAACATCCCACAGTTGGCCACTTGGAGGTCCAATGCAATAGTACAGAATTTTTTTGAGAAGTCTAGGTATAGCATTGTAAAACATAGACTCGCCTCTCTTTCTTGCTGATTAGTTTCACAACCAAGGATGGTCAGACCGTCAGTCTGTCAGATTAAATCTAGGGAGTTGATAGCATTTGTTTTTTTCTGTACAGGGCCAGTTTTGCTGCGTCTTGTTCAGGAAATATAAAATGCATAGGAATGGATCAGAGATTCATACATGCTTATTTCTACAAAGAAATGTTTCCCTAAGAGATGAGAGATTAGTTCCCAAGCAAGTTCAACAGTAGACGTCAAATTGATTAGTGCAGGAGATTCTTAGAAATAAACTATTGCTAATTCCTAGAAGGAACAATCTTGCTAGGCAAGTTGCAAGGTTTGCAACAAAAATAAACTGTAACAACAGTATCGGAGTTTACCTGATAATTCCAGGAGATTGATAACAGGCTTCTTATGCAAATTTAACTCTTTTCCGTCAAAGCCTGAAACAGATGCATCATTCACTAGATTTTCACAAGCCAAGTATAGGGCCTAGTGATCACCAAAAAAACAGAAAAGACGCAGAACTAATCAAGAATATGGAAGAAAAAGATATTGGAATATTGGATTAGAAATAACTGGGATGTTTCTACTTATCCCCCAACACACACACAAAAAAGTTTCAGCAAACCTCAAGATAGCGCCGAGGATGAACATTTACAGCTTCAGGCAAATAAAAAGCCGAGTTGAAAGGTACACGTAAACCGGGCACAAGTTTTTCAGCAGCATCCTTGTCAATGGACTCTATTCTGCAACTGGCAAGGCAGTTCTGAGCATTCTACTAATGTAACACAAGAAACCACCATATCATTGTGCAGCCATATTAAACATAATATTTTCTCAGGTAGTTTGAGGAACTTACTTCATTCATTACATCCACATTTTTCAAACTGACAGCTGGCCTTAAGATACCTCTGAAGTGAAAATTCCATCACGGGTATAAGTGCACATGAAAACAAACAGTAGCAGAATAACGTAAAATATGTAATAAACTAGAATAACATAAAAAGTACAAAACAAATTACCACACAGAAAGTAGAAAGGTAAATAATAAATAGCACAAAAAATATACTCCCTCGGTCCTAAAAAATTACAGAGAAAATGATTTTCTGGTTTTAGGACAAATGGAGTATTTTACAACAATTCTTGTTTATTCCACCTTAAAGAATCTAATTTTACAAGCTCCAGCTAAAAGCAGTTCATTCTTGCTGCAATTATCTAACTGAAACTTTGTGTCATGAATAAGCAATAGACTAGACGCTGTTACAGACGATGAATGAGACAGATAGATAAATAGACAGATCAATATATATATGGAGAGAGAGAGAGAGAGAGAGAGAGAGAACCTTCTCCCGACAATAAACCCATTAAAAATTTGAGCCAGTTCTTGACTTCCTGCATTCAAGTCCTTGGATTCCAATGCTGCTTCAGCAATGCTTAAAAGCTTTAAACTTTCTTTCCAGCAATCTGCACTCCGCCAAAGAGGTTTAACTGCTAGAAATGAACTTATTAACCCATCAAAACTCAGTCTAGGAAATTAATTAGAAGATAAGAAGGATAAAAGTAAATGAGAGTTCAATAAAGCAAAATCAATTTGATGTGTAGGAGGAAACCAGAACCTTTAGGGGAATATGGATGTAGGAGTCCTCCAGACACTCCAGATGCACCACCAGCAATACCACCTTCATCATAAATGTCAATGCAAAGATGCAGATCCTTAGGACTGTGCTGCAAAATACGTTCCCAGCTAAGAAAACTGGCAAAAAAGGCAATAACCATCTTTGTAACATATGCACATATAATATGTAACTCCTGAAGACTTTTATAACTTGTTTATATGGTGTGCATGGTATGGTCATTGACCTGAATTATTGAAATAGTTGAGGTGCACAATTATAAACTTGCTTCTACAAGGAATTCAACAATTTTGGAATTATACCTGCTACTAATTATATAAGGGACAACTATGCCATCCTAATCCTTAGAGTTTAAGAAGGCATTATTGCTCATTGGCAACAACACTAAAACCAATGTTACCTTAAACAGGTAAGCTACATAGGCTAAAATGCGTACACATCTTTATGAGTTATTATAGTTAGGAATTCCCTTAATATCTAAATGTAATAAAACAAAGTTTCATAGAATAGTTTAGTTGAATCAACAAGTTATGATTGTTTTATTAATAAATTAGTACAAATGGGCTGTTGGAGCTTCCAATACAAAGTCAAAATATGGATATTTGTGTAACTATAGGTATTCGGTACATAAGAGTACCATATTTGGGACGGTTGTCTAGGTCAATAAATGTATCCGGTAACTCTGATTAAAACACTTTACTTTTTTGATGTACATGTATCAAACAAACTTTATGAGGATCACACCTATTGTTATATAGGTGTGATTCTCAGAAAATCCTATAGCTATTTAGACATTGTTTGCACAGTTATAAAAATAAGAGAAGATAAAGTTTGAGAGAGAAGATAAGCCATTTTCCCTTTTCTTTTTTGAACTCTCAATCGAGCATAGTATTAATTTTCTAATTAGAACTACAACAAGAAGTAAAATCTAAATATTATGTCTTTAAAGTACTAATTTTGTATCAAACTAGTGTAAAAATAAAAACAAAAATAACAAAAACAAAATTTAAAAGAAGTCATTCAGGCCTCAACAAATTTTGTTGCTTTTTGATTTCAATACCAATAACTACTTGTTAACTGTAACACATCACCTACAGACTATCTAATTATAATGCAATGCTTTTATTTCATCTAATTAGTTCATAAAGTATCTAGCAGAAGATCGCTTGGCTAGTTAGAGTTGTGCTCTTCCTGAGTGGATTGCGTGCGCCTAGAGCTGTGTTGACGGAGCTACTTCTTGCTGTGTATAAAAAAATCCCGTTTACTATTAGGATTATATTCCATAGTTTTAGAAGGGGAGAGAGAATACTTGGAGCAAGTGCCATGTTACAGACAAACCAGCAAAGCCAGCACCTAGCACTGCGTATCTACACATCGATAACATTATGAGCACATTAAATACATATAACGCGTATTAATATAATGAAAAACGTAAAAGTATATATATATAATATACACAGAGACCTGAGAGGTTTTTGAGAGAGAGAATAGGAAGAAGAAAGCACAGCCGGAGCCTGTGATAAGGTCATCTTTTTAAAATGTAGCTGACGAGTGCCGCCGCTACTGCCGCGAGTTACAGTTGAAGATATAAACGGCCATGGTGATGATAGAAGCATTTTAGGATTAGGGTTTCGAGGCCGGTTGACTGCTCTTTACTCCTTAGTCCGCAACCCTTGTCCGTTTGAGGGTTTGAAGCTGCTATACCTAATCACCTAGGAGTACTTCTTAATGTGTTTTTTTAGGAAAGTTATATTTTGATGATACTCTCTTTTGGCATATCTACGAGTCCTATATATAAAAATATTAATAAATAATGTAAAAATATAAATTTCCGTTTTTTATTATTCTGTGATCCCAATAACAAAAAAATAATTAAGTTTTAAAGATATTTTAAAATAAAAACACGTACGTATAAATATAAATATATGTGAAAATATGAATGAATGAATGAAAAGGGTCTATTAATTTAAAATTTCTCAATAAGTTTATTTATTTTTATGTGCAATGTGCTTCATTATTTATTCTTAATTATGAAAATATATTGCCTCTAAAAATGATATTTAAAAAGAATTAGGCCCCTTCATAATAATAGAATTTATTCTTTGTAGAATTGAAATGAAAATGATTTAATTCTAGGAATTGGACTCAAATTCAGTTTTGAAAAATAAATGTCTTTTACAAAACCATTATGAGAAGTGTATCAACATTAATTTATTTGTCAAAATTGTATCATTATGTGTTCTACAAGAAACATCCATTCTGAGTCGTAAGAAAAGGAATTATTAGTAGATCTTCCCACAAAACAAAAAGCTGCTGGATAAATTAATTTTTAGTATTTCGTACAAATGCTGGAATTCAGAAAAGTACGAACCTTTTGTCTGTTTTGTTTTTTTGAAGGTTGTGGATCAATTTTCTAAGTAATGTATATCCTAGGTTTTACAACTTGATATTATTCTTAGGATTAAGCTTTACACGCCTCTCTCTCTCTCTCTCTCTTGTATTCAACTTCATCTCTCTGATGCATGATTATCAGACCTCTTCTAACCTGCAAAATGGTAACCTTTGTATCAATAACTTGCGCCATATTTTTGAAAAGACTTAAATATGAATTAGTATCTTAAATTATGGGTCATATTTCACTTCGGTGATTCACATTTAAATTTTATCAATTAAATGATTAAACTATCAATTTTTTCCAATTATAACAATTGAATACGCCACGTAAATTATGTGGCGTGGTATAAATAATGTACTTAAAAATTGATGTGGCAAAAAAAATAATTTTTTAATCATAAAATAAACAAATCTGATTTAATATGGGATAAAATGGTCAAAACACAATTTAAGCACGATTTCATAGAAAAGCAGAGATTTTGTTTGGTGGGTCGGGATGGCGGTGAGCAGCGACCAAAACCAGGACGGCTCCGACGAGCAGCAGAGACAATCGGAGATCTATACCTACGAAGCCCCATGGCATGTTTACGCTATGAACTGGAGCGTCCGCCAGGACAAAAACTTCCGCCTCATCATCGCCAATCTCTTGGAGCAGTACCAGAACCGGGTTGAAATCGTCCAGCTTGACGACATCAATGGGAGATCCGCACTGACCCGACCATTTCATTCGAGCACTCGTATCCGCCCACCAAGGCTATCTTCGTCCCCGACCAGGAGTGCCAGAAGTCGGACCTCCTGGCCACTTCCAGCGACTTCCTTCGGCTGTGGCATGAGTCCGTTGAGCTGAAGAGCCTCTTTAACAACAACCGAAACAGTGAATTTTGTGGTTCCTTAACCTCCTTTGACTGGAACGAAGCAGAGCCTCGGCAAATGGGACGTCGAGCATCGATACCACTTGCACAATTTGGGACATAGAGAGAGAAATTGTGGATACCCAACTGATTGCCCATGATAAGGAGAGGTTTATGACATCGCCTGGGGTGGAGTTGGGGTTTTTGCGTTGGTTTCGGCAAACGTTTCCGTTAGGGTTTTTGATCTCCGGGACAAGGAGCACTCGACCATAATGTACGAGAGCTCGGAACCGGACACGCCGCTGGTGTGGTTGGGCTGGAACAAGCAGGACCCAAGGTACATGGCGACTATTATTATGGATAGTGCAAAAATGGTGGTGCTGGATATCCGGTTTCCGACCCTACCCGTTGTGGTAAATTGTGTTTTGACCATTTTGTTCCATATTAAATCAAATTTATTTATTTTATGATTAAAAAATTATTTTTTTGCCACATTAGACCCCACACAATTAGTCATATCAGTAATTTCTGAGGCATGTTCAATTTGTTGCAATTAAAAAAAATTGATAGTTTAATCATCTAATCGACAAAACTAAAAGGTGAATCACCGTGGGATATAACTCATAGTTTAGGGTACTAATTTATATTTAAACCTTCTGGAAATGAACGAGTACAAGTAGGACCGATAAACATTGAACAGAGTGATCATTTAATAATGGACACTTGCAATAGATTCATTCATGCCCATTCCGGCAAGCTCATCAATAAGTCGTCTCTCTGATATGTGGCTTCCAATTCCCATTCTTCTCTTTATTTGGGTTTCCGCTTGCTACTACCATAAAACAAAATAAATAAAACCCACTAGTCGCTTAGAAAGAAAGCTTAAAAAAAAGTAGGGAATGGAGGAGGTCTGGTTGTCTAGACCAAACCTTAATCTCATCGGCCATCTCAGGACTAAGATTCATATGCTGATTTATTCCCAATCTTGCCGCATCCATCGTAGCATTGTTAAATAGTCTAATAGCTTCCATAACATGGTTATCATTTGCAACATGGGACCTAAATTTGTAGCACATCCAAATTAGCAGTGTCATTCTAAAAATTGTTTCGTTTGTCTAGAAAAAAGTAAAGATCATCGACTGCTTGGTTGTTAAAACCTACACAGGTCCATTTCTCCCTTGCCCCAAATAGATCCAACTGACTTGTGCAACCCAAAAGCGGCTTTAGAAGTAATCGACAGATTCTTTTTTTTTTCTTTTTCAAACATGTATCACAAGATTGCACAACTCAAAGTATGGCAGTTTACCGAAATGCTTTGATTGATAATTCACAAACAAATGATGCAAGAACTGCAAATTTTAATTTTAAGAGAATATTTTTGTCAACTTACAGTTTCATTTTCGCAAGTGCCTCGCTCAACCTCACTATAGCTTCCAGCTGCCTCACCGTAATTGGAACTGCTGCAGATTCTCCATTCTCGTTTGCCTGTCGCCTCATATCCTGCAAGTGTAGTGGGAGCAAACCAGAAAATGCTGAGAATAGAGTAAATAACAGCACTTGTAATAACAAGAAAATATCACAGTATATAAAATTATAATTAAAACAATATCCTGAACAGTTGATAAATACTAAACTTAAACAACTACCTAACAATCAAGTTAATCTCTGACCCAACTCACGCAATTCACCTGTAAAATCAAAAAATCCATTTGTCTACTAGAATGAGCATCGCAAAAGCAATTTTTAGGTTTATCCAAGTTAAATTACAGCTGAATAACCTAGACATCCTTGTAAATTGAACCTCTTTTACTTAATGATCGCAAGTCATCACTCATTTAAGAGTTCATATAATAAAATAGTGCAAAGTTGCTCAAATAAGTTCCCTTCTCTCAAGATTCAATAGGTTAGTGCTGGTTTGATTGCATTTCCCAGTTCCCCAATAGGTTGGTTTTGATGTGCAAAGTTTCTTATGAATTCTTTAACCTTTCGAAGCACTGTATGCCGGCTAGCCGCCTGTTCTGGGTCTCCGGCGCCACCGCCACCGCGCGGGAACTGAGCTTGGTCGCTGTAGTATACGGCTCCGTCGTCCCAGCCAGACATCTCTTTTACTCTGTTTTTCTCTCTCTAAAACGCTCTCTCAGCCGCAGTGATGAGTTGACAATCTATCTTTTCCCCCTCTCTGAAATGCTGTACGCCTGTATGGATTAGCGGGAAAGTTTGGCCGGAGATGATGGGGCTAGCCCGAAGAACGCAACGTGACTTGCGTATATCTTTTTTTTGGGGCCCAAACCATGCTATGGATCTACGAGTCAATTAAACTCAGGTACAATTACATATTCTATTATATTTTTAATAATAATTACAACAATAATTCACTCATAAAATATTTTTATAATTAATACATTTTTATATTTATTTACAATATTAGTGCAATTAGGCTTCCTTAATTTATGAAATTAGTATGCAATTAGGATTCCTTAATTTAGGGGATTAATATAATTAATTTACTTATTAAATAAAATAAAATAGGTACTTTTGTACGCATCTTTCTCTCTCCTCCTCCTAATTCTCTCCACCACAATTTTGAATGGACATCACGAGCAGCACTAGGCCCACCACTGATCAAGCACCGTCCATGAAAATGGAGTCCATTTACGAAAGGGTCCGCTTTTTGGCCTCCGGCAATGCGGTGGTTGTCTTCACCGTCACTGGCTGTTGCATGTGCCACGTTGTCAAGCAGCTCCTATTCAGCCTCGGTGTAAGCCCCACCATTATCGAGTTCGACCCAGACTCACGACCCCCTCGAATCCACTCCTTCCTCTACCAGATCGTCGGCGACGGCCAACATCAGCCGGTTTCGGCGGTGTTTATCGACGAAAAGTTCTTGGGTGGAGTTGAACTCTCATGGCCTGCCATATTAACCGCACTTTTGTACTTTTGTACGCGTCTTTCTCTCTCCTCCTCCTAATTCTCTCCATCATATTATTTTCAAAATCAAAAACCCGCCACCATTTACTGTCGAGTCCACTCCTAAAACTACCATTTGCCCATTTTGAGGTGGATTGATTATAATGGATCGATTTTTCATAGTACAGTTGCTGCGTTTTTTTTATAGTACAATTGGTAGCCAAACATTCATACCAAGAACTAATTCAAATGTTATTAGGTTTCTAATTTATTTTAAAAATCTATTATAGATTTTTTTTTTTAATAGTCAGAATTTGGTAGCTAACACTTTATACAAAATGTAACTAATTCAGCTTTTATTGGGATACCAATTAATTAAAAATGTATTTTAGATTTTTTTTTATAATGCGATTGGTAGCCAAAACCTTAATACAAAGGTAACCAAACCAGCTTTTATTGGGTTACCAATTAATTATAAAAAATCTATTATAGTTTTTTTTCATAAATGCAATTGGTAGCCAAACTTTTAATACAAATGTGACGCCTCAAAATAGGTATACATCACCCATTCTCGAGTTGTCAATACACGGCATGTAAAAACAACTACAACTTTATTATTACAACAAGAAATCGTGAGTTTGAATACAAATATTATCTTCAGACAATATCTATACTCAAATAAATCCTCATCACATTTATTGATACATTATTTTACAAAAATGGTGAGGACTACTAAACAACTCTCTCTGTAACCTTCATTCCATACCTTTCACTGTATTTCGCTTATATTCTCGCCTCCCGAGAAGAAAAATGGAACAAAAAGGAAAAGGGTGAGCTCAACTAGCCCAAGAAGAATATTATGACTAAGATAATATACAAAAAATTATCGTTAGTCTTCAACAGGAAAAAATCTAATAGAATACAATGTATAACAAGTTTTAAATCAATATTCATGCAATGAAATAATAATTCATTAGAAGAGTTAAGTAGAGAATGCAAACTACTATCTTCATGTATGAATTTAATAGTTCATTGTGACGCGCCAAAATTAGGTATACGCCACCCATCTTGGGTCGCCACTTACATGGTACATAAATTCAAATACAACTTACTAATATAACTGTAAGTATGCAATACGACATAAACCGTGAGTTTTGAATACAAATATTGTCTACTAGATATTATACAAACTCAAAAGGAGTCCTCATTACAACTATTATCACACTATTTCACGTAATAGTGAGGACTACTAATGCTATCCTCCCTGACCATTACTTCGCTCCCCGACTCGTCCCCAATGCATGTTCTCATTTCCTCAAGAGAATAAAGAAAGAAAAGGTGAGCTCAACTAGCCCAAAGAAGAAATATTATGACTAAGATAATGCGTAATAAATTATCATTAGCCTTCAACAAAGTGTTAAACGATAAAATACAATAGACAACCGCTTTAATCATAATGGAATAAGCAATCCATTAAAAGAGTCAAGTAGAGAATAAAGTCTACTATCTTTTAGGTTTTAAAAGGTTTTCATCAATTTTTATCACCGAGACTCAAAATAATAAATAAACCACCACATCTAATTATCCCCGCATTACCACCAAGGATTTTTCATCAAATTATCAATGGTCATGACTATACCGAATCACCCCGGTCATAATCATACCAAAACTATCCATCATCGCATTACAAAATATACGAGGACTTTTGTCACATCATTTATATCAAGTCATGATTATACCGAATGATCCTCGGTCATAATCATACTAAGTTCATCTACGCACGTAAGCCAAAGATAACATGATATATCATGAGGATGATGACAATGACATAATAATTCAATAAAACAAGTTCAAGAATTATTTAATCCATGAATTATTAACGTCCAAATTGTCAACATGATCTTGCTTTCAGTAGAGTAAAATTCAATAATGATCGTAAGAATATTTCCATGAAAAGATATTTGGATGAAACGCAAATATCAAGGATATTCTACTAATTTCATGGAGTATGAAGTCAAAGTTTTAACCAACCGGGTATAATAAAGAATGGAATAACAAAAGAAATCACCACGCACGCAGATTGCAGATGATGTGTTATTCCAATGTAATAATAATAATCTTAAACCAGTCGTGAAATTCACAATCGGCTGTGATGTTCCAACAGAATAATAAAGATGGAACCAGATCCGTGTAAAACACATGTATAGATATTCCAATGAATGATAAAGATTTTAAACCAGTCCTGTAAAACACATGCGAATGTGATGTTCCAACAGAATAATAAAAATGTAACTGTGTCCTGTAAAACACATGCATGTGATGTTCCAATGAATAATAGAAGAATGTCACCAAGTATAGGTAAATCAAGCGCATACAAAAGTTATTCCAATGTAATAATAAGCAATGGAATAACATAAGGATTTCACCAAGTATAGGTATCCATGATACAAGTTATGTATAGGGTATGCCACTTTTTACGGTTTATTCCAATGTAATGATAATGAATGGAATAATGTGTTCTCTTCAAGAAGAAAGAATAACACCCTTTACCGTAAAAAGAACCTAATATAGAAGTAGTGAAGTAGCGTAATACTTTTCTTCTTTCTATAATTTTCTCTATAGTTCTCTCTAATTTCTCTCTCTGTAGTTTCAATGAATTCGTAAGAAAATAATGAAGGAATGAGCTTCTATTTATAGGAAAATAGAATGTATAAGAATTAATCCATGAACGGTCCGATTGATTTACTTTAATCTGACGGTCCATATTTAAAGAAAAATCTTTTAAATAAAATATAATATATTCTATTTATATAAAAACATTTTACTATGCAATACTATGCAACAAATATGTATAATAAAATATAATATATTCTATTTATGTAATAACTTTAATAAAGTATTCTATTTTATATAAAAAGATGTTTCGCTTTTATTACGTTAATAATACTTAATAAAACAAAACGTCATTATCGCTACAATAATTCATATTATTAATCGACAATAATGGAATCAAACCGAGTGACTTCTCACATAAAGATCAATAATCAATACCGCCGTGTACTACGCAACCACACGATTCTCGTATTTTTTTTACTACCGAAAGTAGTTCAACAAGAACTACGGTAAAACTTCCGCCGTTATTTCAATAAAATATTTTTGTCGTTTTCTCAATCCGACAATAATTACATTAATAGGGTCCACCAATGATTGAGCCGTTGTACGAATATTCCCGCTAAACCGAATATTCCCCACCAATCGAATATAATATAACCACTGCATACTTTGCAAAATTTATAAATACTACCCACAACTATAATATTATCTCAAATTCACACTATACTATTAAAAATTATTTCACTAAATTTAAATCTTTATCGATAAAATATGGGTCTCACAATCTCCCTCCTTATGGAATTTCGCCAAAATTAGGTTACGTGACTGGTATATATAAAGAGATGAGGATACCTTTAATACCTTTATCGTTGAAAACATTAAATTCATTTTTGCAATCCGACCAAAGATATTCATTAACAATTCATCTTTGCACTACAAAGCCAAAGATATACAACTCAGAAAACCAATAATACTTTGAGACTCACTTTAATAAGTATCACAACCATGAATTATCCATGCACTACCGCTAAGGATATTCGTGTTTTCAATTACTGGCCATGATTATACCGAATAATCCGTGGTCATAATCATACCAAGTCTATCAATGCACTACTACCAAAGATGACTTTTACCACATCCATGAATTAATATTTCATTCTTTGAGACTCACCAATAATTAATCCATATCATCGAATCATCCCCGCACTACGTGCCAAGGATATTCATTAAGATCACGACCACGAATTATCCATGCACTACTACCAAAGATAATCGTGTATTCATTAAGATCACGATCACAAATTATCCATGCACTACTACCAAAGATAATTGTGTATTCATTAAGATCACGACCACAAATTATCCATGCACTACTAAAAGATAATTGTGTATTCATTAAGATTACGACCACAAATTATCCATGCACTACTACCAAAGATAATTGTGTATTCATTAAGATCACGACCACAAATTATCCATGCACTACTACCAAAGATAATTGTGTATTCATTAAGATCACGACCACAAATTATCCATGCACTACTACCAAAGATAATTGTGTATTCATTAAGTATCACGACCACAAATTATCCATGCACTAACGCCAAAGATAATTGTGTATTCATTAAGATCACGACCACAAATTATCCATGCACTACTACCAAAGATAATTGTGTATTCATTAAGTATCACGACCACAAATTATCCATGCACTACTACCAAAGATAATTGTGTTTTCAATTACTATTATGATTATACCGAACAATCCTCGTCATAATCATACCAAGTCCATCTATGCACTACAGCCACGTATGACTTTCAACATAATATAAGCATGGGATAATGATATAAAGAATCAATCAAATGAGATAAAGGATAAATATTAAACATTTATAATATAATTTATCCAGATTCAAGAATATCCCCATGTTATCAATCACTTAATAATCTCATAATCTAATAACATTAATATTATAATAATATTTTAATCACTTCTTAAATTTATAAACAATTTATCTCAATTGTTTACGCTTTACCATATAATGCATTTAATCATTCAAAATGCCATACTCATAAAATATCATCACCAATTATCAAATCCTCATCAAAAATATGCATATATTCTATATAGGATTCTCTACCATAAAATCCTATTTTCAACTTTCATTACTTCACATAACATATTTAACTCATATGTTCAGAATTAAACTATTTTCATGAAAAATACCAAATTAGTCCCAAAAATATTTCTTTTCTGGGATTTAGCATAATATAATCCCATAATAAAAATATATTTTTCTCGAATTTTAAAATTCATTTACTATTTTTCAAAAATCAATTTCTAATTAATTCCTTAAGAAATTAGCTACCTCAAGTTTAACTCCAAAAATTCCCAAATCTTGGCAGGATCTTACACATGTTAACGTGAGCTTCCAGTTTAAATTTCATGGTCATCGAGTTATAGAACTTGGTTATAGCGTTTTTCATTGGAAAAACCTAAATATTGAAATAGTCATAACTTGCTCATTTTAAGTCGAAATGAGCTCATTTTTGGACAGGAGGTACTTTATACCATATACTTTCATGTCCCAAAAACCCAGAATTTTTCTCATAATTTAAGTGGCCGAAACAGTCCCTTAAAGTTTCTGGGCAGTAGCATTTTTGAAATTTACAGCTTTGGCCTCCTTTACTAAAAATCAGTCCACACAAAAAATCCACAACACCTTTTCCAGTAATTCCACTTGGATTAGTTAGGTAACTCATAGATCTAACTCTAGGACTTGACCACATTCAAAAAAATTCAAAATATAATAAGAGATATGGTCAATTGAATTTCATGTTACGCTTTTCACCAAAATCTGATTTTCAACTCTTTGTGATTTCTAAGAAACTTTCATGTTTTTACATACTAACCAACATAACTCATCATAAAACTTACTAATACCACGAATACCCATGATTTTCATTATTCCAATGCTTTTATTATGACTTTCATCATAAACCACGAAACTGCTCATTTTAGTTGAAGAAATATTTGAGGGTTTAAGAAATGGGTTTTGTCTTTGGGGTCAATACAAAATTCGATTTCACGCTCTAAGTAGGCTAAGAAGTCTTCAAGAATACGCCAGAAATTTATTAATAATAGAAATATCATTCAATATCGTGACTCTTATCCAAGACTTGGATAAGACGTCACATTGATACCAACTCGTGACTTATATCCCTTAACCTAGATAAGAGTACTCACAATGATACCTATAACCTTGTCATCTTCATTCACGATGTCGCCACTGAAAAGTCTCGCTTCTGCATTCCACACAAGGAAGTCAACAATGAAAGGTTCGGGGCTCTTTACTTATGGCTTGATATAACAATAATTGACTTTAGTAGTTTGGTTACTTGAATTCACACAACAAGTTGGTTATGAATATAAAAGCTAACAACCTTACGAAAAGAATGATGAGTAGTTAACCAATTGATTCCTAAAATTCCATCAAAGGCAAATATTTTCAAAGAGATAAGATTGACAGGTAACGTGAAAGTTTCGATTTGAATCAACAAGATTTATAAACAGTGGAGGTAACGAAGGTTTCTCCCAACTAAGTTTAAACAGATAAATCAAAGTCCAATTTCTCCGAGTCAAATTTAAACGTTGAACGCAAGCAAAGAGAGATAAAATAATAGGTAGAACCGGTATAGAATACTTATATAGACTTCGCAAGAGCTTATGATTAACTTACCCGTGATAATTTTATTCGTGTTCCTCGTCACGAGAAAAAAACGCCTCTCTTAAACTACCGGCTTTGGCTTGTGCGGGACATCCTTTGGCATCACTATCTCAATCGACTTGACTTCACCATACGACAAAATCGAGCTAAGTGACCTTCTCTTCCGCAATTAAAACACGCTGATTGTTACAGCGTCGTTGACGCCCCAAAATAGGTATACACAACACCCATTCTCGAGTCGCCAAATACATGGTACAAGAAGCAAACTACAACTTCAATAATACAAATGTCGTGTGAAATACGACAATATATATCTTGTGAGTTTAAATATAATATTGTCTTCTGAGACATATCCACACGCAAAATAAATCCCCATCATATTTATTGATACATCATTTTACAAAATGGTGAGGACTACTAAACAACTCTCTCTAGAACCTTCATTCCATACCCCGACTAAGACTTTCCACATTCTCGCCTCCCGAGAAGAAAAATGGAACAACAAGGAAAAGGGTGAGCTCAACTAGCCCAAAAAGAATACTATGACTAAGATAATATACAACAAATTATCGTTAGTCTCCAACAGGAAAAAATCGATAGAATCACAATAGAACAAGTTTCGGATCAATATTCGCAATGAAATAATAATTCATGTAAGAGTTACGTAGAGAATGAAATCTACTATAATCTATGAATTTAATAAATCCATCATCAATATTTTATCCTCAGAACATCAATCAATATTCATCTCAAATCAAATATCCATCTTTGCACTACAGTGCCAAAGATATTCATCAATCTACATGTTCATCTCAACACTGCTCATCTTTGCACTAAAGGCCAAAGATATTCATCGGTCGGCCATGTTCATTTAAACACTGCTCATCTTTGCACTACAGCCCAAAGATATTCTTCAGAAATCATTCATCTTTGCACTACAGCCAAAGATATTCTTCAAAATCATTCATCTTTGCTCTACATACCAAAGATATTCAATAATATCATCATTTAAGACCGAGGATGATGAAAATATTTTTAAAGAAACGAATCCAAAGGAAACAAAATGACAAATATTATGGATTCGCATTTTTAAACAATCCGAGTTCAAAAATACTTCATAAATAATCATAATCAAGTAAAATTCAAGAATGATCAAAACATGGATACAATCAAAGCTAGTATCCGTAATAGATATTTTGGACGAAAAGAAGAAATTTTATTTTTCTATGAATAATACCGATATCGTGAATAGTCAGATATCGTGAATAAAGTCCAGATCGTGAATAAGAATCTCACACCAAAAGATAGAAATTCCAAAAAAACATCTTCACACTTCATTTAATAGTACTCGTGAATAAGAACTCGTGAATAAGAACTCATGAATAAGAACTCATGAATAAGAACTCATGAATAAGTAACCCCACATGAAAAAGTTCCAAATTTGATAAAAAGTACCAACCAATATTTCAAAGATAATGATATTGAAGAATTAATATCATTTGAGAAGAAAATAACATCCCTTACCTCAAAGAATCAAGATTTCCGGAGGAAAGGCTCAAGTGATGCTTGAATGAAACTTGTATTTGATAAAGAACTCTCAAAGTATCTAAATACTCACAAAATACGCCAATAATATAGAGAGAGAAAGAGAAAAACTTTGTTTCGGTGTGATTTTCAATTCTAACTTAGCCTCTATTTATAGAAAATGTTAAATTACCAAGCAGACTTGACCGCCACTTACGATGGCTTTACTCGCTACTATTGCCACCCACCACATTTGAAATAAAATTCAGCACATTTTTCACCAACCACAAGTGGGGCCCACTCAATTCTAGAATTTTCCACCAAAATCAATTATAACCCTACTTTCCTAATCAAACACCTCTCAAAATTTATAACAAATCATTCGCTCATTTTTAACGGTTCAAAATTTGTGGACATATACTCAACTTATATATGTATAACATATCCAAAAATTACAATGATCCAACTATTTAAATATTATAACTCACACAATAAAGCTATAATAACACCGATTTGATCTATTAATACCTCCAATCCGACAAAAAATAAAACATCTCAAAGATTAATTCCTTCATTAATAACCACATAAATAAATCCATCATTTATATTCATATAAAATAAATATTTTCTTATCATATGAATCAATAATTAATTATTCACAAATAATATTACGTAATCACATTTATGACAACCAGTCGCTCCTCAGAAAGAGGGGCTTTCCAATAAGGATCTCTCATCGGGCGCCGCAATTAGGTGACCAAACCTCTCCTTAGATGTAACTTTCTAGACATTGCCAATAATGTTATCTAATAATATTATTCAAATAATATGAATTATTGATCCGATAATGGGAAATATCGTAAGTGTTGACAATTATCAAAACAAAGAATAATATAAAATACCAACGCAAAGAATTATTGAATCAATAAAATAAACTATCGAACAAGAATTCATCGTAATAATTATTGAGTAGTGGCTTTTACGTAAGGATCAATAATTCAATAATACGCAATACCGTCTTCTTGTCGCAACCACCACGCCAGACATCGTATTTTAACCACCGGGTATTCCAATGGTCCTTAATCTGTAGAATAACTACGGTCTTAATTGGTAAATAACTACGCCGTATTTATAACCACCCAAACTTTGTCGCTTTCCTCATCCAATCGCTTTTCCGTTATGGGGCCCACACATGGTCATCTATGGCCAGTCATTTAATATTCCCACAAAGATTTAATATTCTACGACCAAACGAATATTCCCCGACAAAGCATTTAATATTCCACGACCAAACGAATATTCCCCGACAAAAATGAATATTTTATAACCACTGCTTTATTTTGAAATATTTATATTTAACCCTTTACTATCCACATTAATCAAATCAACCCTTACTATTTCAAAAATAATAAATAAAGGAAATTCCTTTTTATTTAAAAATTTCGGGTCTTACTTACGTCGCATATTTGACTGGATGTGTCCCTCCCGTCTGCATTTTAAAACATACTGACCGGTGGTCGTTCTTCTTCCTTTGAAACGGTCGCGCCGAAAGTCTTCACGCCATTTATTGAACCCTCTCTTCTTGAAATGTCCATTCTTATTATCTTGGCCATGATTACCAATCAAATGGTTACCATTCTCGACATGATAATTTCCCCACGATGGTTATCATTGTTCACGATGGCCACAACCATGATATGATTATTATCGTGTTGTTGCTCATTACCTTTTGTCGAAATGACTCAATCTGGCCTCATGTGCTTCATTGCTTATCTCAATATTTTCGATGTCATTTTCAAATACCGCCACCAAACATGGGTTAAATAACATATCACATATTATCCCTATACTCGACCGACCAAATAAATACCACATAAACTTAGGTAGGTCATACTAAATGAAGGAATTCCCCGCCTCTCCCTCCTAGTACTATTCTCACATCTTAGCCAGTGGATCATATCCCTAAGCTCGATACCAACCGTGACGCCCCCAAATTAGTATACGCCACCCATCTCTGGGTCGCCACTTACATGGTACATAAATTCAAATACAACTTACTAATATAACTGTGGTATAATACGACATAAAAACGTGAGTTTGAATACAAATATTGTCTACTAGATATTATACAAACTCAAAAGGAGTCCTCATTACAACTATTATCACACTATTTCACGTAATAGTGAGGACTACTAATGCTATCCTCCTCGACCATTACTTCGTTCCCCGACTCGTCTCCAAATATGTTCTCATTTCCCAAGAGAACGGTGAGGAAAGAAAGGGTGAGCTCAACTAGCCCAAAGAAGAAATATTACGACTAAGATAATGCAGAATAAATTATCATTAGCCTTCAACAAAGGTTAAACCGATAAAATACAATAGACAACCAGCTTTAATCAGAAGCGGAATAAGCAATCCATTAAAAGAGTCAAGTAGAGAATAAAGTCTACTATCTTTTAGGTTTTAAAAGGTTTTCATCAATTTTTATCACCCGAGACTCAAATTTTAATAAATAAACCACCACATCTAATTATCCCTGCATTACTACGGCCAAGGATTTTCATCAAATTATCAATGGTCATGACTATACCGAATCACCCCCGGTCATAATCATACCAAAACTATCCATCACCGCATTACAGTGCCACCGAGGACTTTTGTCACATCATTTATATCAAGTCATGATTATACCGAATGATCCTCGGTCATAATCATACTAAGTTCATCTATGCATCGTAAGCCAAAAGATAACATGATATATCATGAGGATGATGACAATGACATAATAATTCAATAAAACAAGTTCAAGAATTATTTAATCCATGAATTATTAACGTCCCAAATTGTCAACATGATATCGCTTTAGAGAGTAAAATTCAATAATGATCGTAAGAATATTTTCATGAAAAGATATCGATGAAACGCAAATATCAAGGATATTCTACTAATTTCATGGAGTATAAAGTCAAAGTTTTAACCAACCGGGTATAATAAAGAATGGAATAACAAAAGAAATCACCATGCATGCGGATTGCAGATGAGATAGGTTATTCCAACAGTAATAATAATAATCTAACCAGTCGTGAAATTCACAATCGGCGTGATGTTCCAACAGTAATAATAAAGATGGAACCAGATCCTGTAAAACACATGATAGGATATTCCAATGTAAATGATAAAGATTTTAAACCAGTCCTGTAAAACACATGTATATGATGTTCCAATGTAATAATAAAATAGAAACTGTGTCCCATGTAAACACATGCATGTGATGTTCCAAATGTAATAATAGAAGAATGTCACCAATTATAGGGTAAATCACAGATACAAAGTTATTCCAATGTAATAATAAGCAATGGAATAACATAAGGATTTCACCAAGTATAGGGTATCTGGATATAAAAGTTATGTATAGGGTATGCCACTTTTACAAAAGTTATTCCAACAGAATGATAATGAATGGAATAATGTAAGTTCTCTTCAAGAAGAAAGAATAACACCCTCACCGTAAAAAAATCAATAATATAGAAGTGAAAGTAAATATATAGTACTCTTCTTCTTCTATAATTTTCTCTATAGCTTCTCTCTCTATAATTTCTCTCTCTGTAGTTTCAATGAATTCGTAAGAAAATAATGAAGGAATGAGCTTCTATTTATAGGAAAATGGAATGCATAAGAATTAATCCATGAACTATCCAGTATTGATTTACTTTAATCTGACGGTCCATATTTAAAGAAAAATCTTTTAAATAAAATATAATATATTCTATTTATATAAAAACAATTTACTATGCAAACACTACGCAATATACTATGCAAAACACTATGCAATACTATGCATAATAAAATATAATATTTTCTATTTATGTAATAACTTTAATAAAGTATTCTATTTTATATAAAAAGATGTTTCGCTTTTATTACGTTAATAATACTGAATAAAACAAAACGTCATTATCGCTACAATAATTCATATTATTAATCGACAATAATGGAATCAAACCGAGTGACTTCTCACATAAGATCAATAATCAATACCGTGTCTTACTACGCAACCACACGTATTCATTGTACTTTTTACTACCGAGTAGTTCAACAAGAACTACTGTAAAAAACTTCCGCCGTTATTTCAATAAAATATTTTGTCGCTTTCTCAATCCGACAATAATTACATTAGGTCCACCAAATGATTGAGCCCATTGTTGTATAATATTCCCTCGCTAAACCGAATATTCCCCACCAATCGAATATAATATAACCACTGCATACTTTGCAAAATTTATAAATACTACCCACAACTATAATATTATCTCAAATTCACACTATAATATTAAAAAAATTATTTCGACTAAATTTAAATCTTTATTGATAAAATATGGGGTCTCACATTCATCGCTCTATCTTTTATCCTCAGAATAACACAATCAATATATATCTCGAATTAAATATTCATCTTTGCACCGCAGCCAAAGATATTCATCACTTAATCATGTTCATCTAAACACTGCTCATCTTTCAGACTACTACGCCAAAGATATTCAATAATATCATCATTTAAGACCGAGGATGATGAAAATATTTTTAAAGAAACGAATCCAAATAAACAAAATGACAAGGATTAAGGATTAAGGATTCGTACTTTGTTTTATCCATGTCCAACAATACCTCAAAAATAATCATAGTGGTGTAAAATTCAAGAATGATCAAAACATGGATACAATCAAAGCTAGTATCCGAATAGATATTTTTGACGAAAAGGAAAATTTTCATTTTTCGATGAATAGTCAAGCCGATTCGTGAATAATATCAGATATCGTGAATAGTGGCCGTAGTATACATGAATAAGAACTCCCGACACTTAAAAGTTCCAAATTTGATTAAAAGTTCAGATCAATACTTCTAAGATAATGATATTAGAATAAATAATATCATTAAAAAATAATATCCCTTACCTCGAAAAATCAAGATTTCTAAATTTGAAACAGGATATAAAGCTATGACTTGAACTTGCACCAGATAAAGCAATATTCAAAATACTCACAAGAATACGCCGATAATATAGAGAGAAAACTTCGCTTCGTGTAATTTTCAATTCTAACCTAAGACCCTATTTATAGAAAATGCTTAGAACACCAAAAGCGTAAAATTTATTAAATATTATTATATTTTTCCAAAATCTCATACGCACACTTCTTCCAACTGATTTCAGCCTCTATTACATGTTACATAAGGGCCTCAAAATGAAAAACACGTTTTGTAATTAAAAATATTTTAAACTTTCAAAATCAATTATTTTGAGCTTCTAACTTCAATAATTCACAATAAATAGCCCTTTTGTCAGAAAATTCAAATCTCACGACTTTTTATAGGAAATTCCATTATCTACAACTTTGCAGAAGAAAGTTTTTCCAAATTCTAAACAGAAATTGACCGAAATCCACAAACGGGCGATTTTACAGGCTATAATCAAATTTCAGTCAAGAAATGGGGTCCACCGACACATAAAACATGTGACGCCCCCAAAATTAGGTATACATCACCCATCTTGGGTCGACACTTACATGGTACAGAATTTAAAAACAACTTATTAACATAACTCGTGGGTATAATACGACATAAACTCGTGAGTTTAAATACAAATATCGACTACTAGATATTATACAAACTCAAATAAAAAGTCCTCATTACAATTATTATCATCACACTATTTTACGTAATAAATGAGGACTACTAATGCTATCTTCAGACCATCACTGCTTCCCCGACTCGTCCCAAATATATTATCATTTCTCAAAGAGAACAAAGAAAAGAAAGGGTGAGCTCAACTAGCCCAAGAAGAAATATTACGACTAAGATAATGCAGAATAAATTATCAATAGTCTTCAATAATGTTAAACCGATAAAATACAATAGACAACCAGCTTTAATCTGCAATGAATATGCAATCCATTAAAAGAGTCAAGTAGAAAATAAAGTCTACTATCTTTTAGGTTTTAAAAGGTTTTCATCATCGCTTATAAATGAGACTCAAATTTTATAAATATTTCACATCATCGAATCACCCCGCACTACTACCAAGGATATTCTTTAAGATCGACGACCACAATTATTCACGCACTACGGCCAAGAATATTTGTGTATTCATTAATGGTCATGATCATGCCAACAATCGTCCCATCAATGCACTACTACTAATCGAGGATTTTTATCACATCATTTGTAACATTACTACCATGATTACACCGAATAGTCTCTCGTCATAATCATACCAAGTCCATCTATGCACTACACAGCCATGTATTTGACTTTCAAAAAAATATAAACATGAGGATGATGACAATGATATAAGAATTTAATAAAACAAGTTCAAGAATTATTTTATCCAGAATTATTAACGTCCAAATTGTCAACACGATATCGCTTTTTTGTAGAGTAAAATTCAAGAATGATTAGAAGAATATTTCCATGAAAAGATATCTTTGGATGAAACGCAAATATCAAGGATATTCTACTAATTTCATGGAGTATAGAAGTCAAAGTTTTAACCAACCGGGTATAATAAAGAATGGAATAACAAAAGAAATCACCATGCATGCGATAGATCGCATGCATGTGTTATTCCAATGTAATAATAAATAATCTAACCAAAGTCGTGAAATTCACACCGCACAGTGATGTTCCAATGTAATAATAAAGATGGAACCAGATCCTGTAAAACACATGAATAGATATTCCAATGAATAATAAAGACGGAAACCAGTCCTGTAAAACACACGCATGTGATGTTCCAACAGTAATAATAAAGATTTTAACCAGTCCTGTAAAACACATGCATGTGATGTTCCAACAGTAATAATAATAAAGATTTTAACCAGTCCGTAAAACACATGCATGTGATGTTCCAATGTAATAATAGAAGAATGTCACCAAATATAGGTAAACCACTTATACAAAGTTATTCCAATGTAATAATAAGCAATGGAATAACAACAGCTTCTCTTCATGAATAAGAAAGAATAACACCCCTTACATTTGGTAGGAGATTGAATACTCGCAGAAGTAGTAACAAAATACTCTTCTTCTTTCTCTCTTATTCTCTCTATACTTTCTCTCTATAGCTCGAATGAATTCGTGAAAATAATGAAGCCCTAGGCCTCTATTTATAGAAGATTTCTAGCTTAGACCGCCGCGTGTGAAAAGGCAAGTGGCTCGACGAATCGGGTTTGACGCCTCAGAATGTGAAACGACAAGTGGTTCGGCGCACCTGAATGTGAAACGACAAGTTGGTTCGACGTCTGGTAAAGGTAATTACTATTAACGAAGGTAAATACTATTGACGAAGGTAAATACTATTCACAAGGGTAATTACTATCGACGAAGGTAATTACTATCGACGAAGGTAAATACTATTCACAAGGGTAATTACTATCGACGAAGGTAATTACTATCGACGAAGGTAAATACTATTCACAAGGGTAATTACTATCGACGAAGGTAATTACTATCGATGAAGGTAAATACTATCGACGAAGAGACTCTTAGATGATGACATATACGAGCCCCCATAAAATAATCAAACTTACCACAAATCATTTTTTTCATCAACACATATTTAATCTTTCAACAATTATTAATCATTTATAACTTGTCGCCTCAATTATTGATTTAATACTATAACATATTATACGATGATACCGTGACAATAATTGAATCAATAATATAAGAGATATGATGCAAAGAATTATCGAAAGTAATAATCGAGCATAAATGAAAGTGACTTCTCACGTAAAGATCAATAATCAATACCGTGTGTACTACGCAACTACGCCAGACATCGCATTTTTTTACACCGGGTAGTTCAACAGCTTTTAATTGGTAACACCTTCATTGTTATTTTTATAAAATATTTTTGTCATTTTCTCAATCCGACAATAATTTCGCTTGTGGGGTCCACCAATGATTGAGCCATCAGACGAATATTCCCTAACAAAAAGAATATTCCCCACCAAAACGAATATTTTATAACAACTTGCATACTTTTGCAAAATTTATAAATATTACCCACAACTATAACATTATATCAAATTTATTCCATAATATTCAAAAATAATATTTATAGAAAAATTCATCTTTATTTATAAAAGTCGGGGTCTTACAACCTCCCTTCTTATGAAATTTCTACCTCGAAATTAGTGGTACGACTGGTATGTCAAGAGGTAAGGATACCTTGATTTCATTTCGATTCTAACTCCCAAGTCATTTCTCAACATCGTGGTTCCTCCACAAAACTTTGACTTGAGGTATAACCTCGAGCGTAGAATATGTTCCTTCTTATCCAAAATTTGAACAGAACCTCTTCATACGTCAAATCTTCCGCTATTTCGTCCTGCTTCTAACTCAATAATATGGTTCGGGTCTTTCACATATTTACGTAACATAGATATGTGAAAAACGTTATGAACACGAGACATATTTAAGCAGAAAAGCGAGTCTATAGGCCACGCCCTACTCGATCGAGGATTAAAATGGACCGATGAATCGAGGGTTAAGTTTTCCTCTTTTCCAAATCTTGTAACTCCTTTCCATGGAGCAACTCTTAACAACACATGATCTCCTATATCAATTCCACGTCCCTTTCGATGAAGATCAAGATAACTCTTTTGTCGATTTTGTGAGGTTTTTATACGTTGTCGGATCGTTTGAATCTTTTCCGTAGTCATACGCATTAACTCCGGTCCCAACAACGTTGCTTCACCCACCTCATCCCAAAGATAATCGAGAACGACACTTTCTTCCATACAACGCTCGAATGGAGCCATGCCAATACTTGCTTGATAATCTGTTGTTTGTAGGAAAACTCCACCAATGGTAAGAACTTGTCCCAACTCCCTTGAAATCAAGGACACGTAGTCTTAATAGATCTTCAAGAGTTTGAATAGTCCTCTCCGATTGTCCGTCCGTCCGAGGATGATATGCCGAAAGCTAAATCGTAAGTCCTGCGCTCATAGCTTTTTGCAAACTAACCCAAAATCGTGAAGTGAATCTTGGGTCTCGA
The DNA here is from genome assembly GCA_020205615.1 of Panax quinquefolius. Lineage (NCBI taxonomy): Eukaryota > Viridiplantae > Streptophyta > Magnoliopsida > Apiales > Araliaceae > Panax > Panax quinquefolius. The sequence goes on from CM035161.1 coordinate 20,744,828, forward strand.
TCGAAACTATGGATACCGGCAGATACCATGCGCTTTACAATCTCGCTTATGTACATACGAAGCAAGACGTTCAAGTGTATAAGTTTCTCATATCGGTAAGAAATGAGCGCACTTGGTCAACCTATCAACAATGACCCAAATCGCATCAATGCCTTGAGAAACCTTAGGAAGACCCCAGAATCTAAATCCATGGTAATGTGCTCCCACTTCCATTCGAATTTCAAGTGGTTGCAATGGACCTTTTGGTACTTGATGCTCCGCTTTAACTCGCGTTGACAAGTTAGACACCTTGAGATAAACAACCGCTATCTCTCTCTTCATATTGCTCCACCAAAATGTATTTAATAATATCATGATACATTTTGGTACTCCCGGATGGATTGCAAATGGTGTGTTGTGTGCCTCCATCATGATATTATACTTTAAATCGTGGTCGTTAGAACACAAAGTCCGGAGTCGACTCAAGTATTCCTTCTTGATCGATTCTTGCTTCCTAGATAAGACCTTCTTGCACTTTCTTCCTCATACGCATCGCCTCCAGTCCGCAAATTGAAGCAAATTTAACTTTATCAATTAAAGTCTGCTTCTACTCAGATACTCGCTTGTCATCGCGCCCCCTCGAGTCTTTAATTCTATCTCCATCCTTTGCAAGTCACACAAAATGGGCCTTTCGTTGCGACAATATCGCACTCGATTTGCATATGATTTTCTACTCAATGCGCCGCCTACCACGCGTCGCTTTTCCGTGATGGTATCGATGGTATGATCATAATCTTTCAATAGCTTCAAGCCAACGTCGTTGTCGCATGTTGAGTTCCTTTTGAGTGAAGAAATATTTGAGGCTTTTATGATCCGTAAAGATCTCCACTTTCTCCCCATACAAGTAATGCCTCCAAATTTTAAGTGCAAGAAGATAATAAATGCTAACTCTAGATCACGAGTAGGATAATTCCTCTCATATTCTTTGAGTTGTCGCGAGGCATAAAGCTATTACATTTCCATGTTGCATGAGAACACATCCCAACCCTTTGCGAATCAAGATCACCAGAGATGACAAATCCTCCGAGCGGATGGTATTGTCGTAACAGTCTTTGAAATAAGTCTCCTCTTGAGTTCTTGAAAACTCTTCTCACATTCTTCGCTCCAACCGAACTTTGTATCTTCCGAGTCACCGATTCAATGGAATAGCGATTCAAGAAAATCCTTCCACGAATCTCCGATAATAACCAAATTTAAACCGAGAAAGCTACGATTCGATTATCGATTTAGGTTGTTCTCACTTTGAATAGCTTCAATCTTTGTTTGGGTCAACAGATATTCCATGACTTGATACCACGTGCCCAAGTGAATGCTACTTCTTCAAGCCGAACTCGCATTTCTTCAACTTGGCATAAAGCTTATATTCACGAAAGCTTTTGGAGTGTCGACCTCAAGTGTTGCTTTCATGATCTTCACTATTTTGGAATAAATAAGGATGTCATCAATAAAGACGACCACAAAGTGATCTAAATATTCCTTGAATACTCGGTTCATCATATCCATGAAGGCGTAGGAGCATTAGTCAATCCAAAGGACACGACTAGAATTCATAATGCCCGTCATCGAGTTCCGGCGTCGCCTTTGGAATGTCGGTGGCTTAAATCTTCAATTGGTGATATCCTAACGAAGATCAATCTTTGAAAAGAATTTGGCTCCTTGCAATCGGTCAAACAGTCATCAATACGTGGCAATGGATACCTATTTTTGATGGTGACGTGATTCAACTCCCGATAATCAATACAAAGTCGCATACTCCCATCTTTCTTCTTCACGAATAGTAATGAGAGCACCCCAAGGAGAAGTACTAGGACGAATAAAGCCAATGTCTAATAATTCCTGCAGCATTGGGTCTTTAACTCTCGAAGTTCAATAGAGCCATTCGATATGGGGCTTTGGAAATAGGTTTTGTACTCTGGGTTCAAGATCGATACAAAATTCAATTTCACGCCTGGGGGTAGGCCAGAAGTTCTTCTGAATACGTCGAAAATTTATTAACAATAGGAATATCGTGTAAAAGCGGCGATTTTTATTTAAATCGTGATATGAGCTAAGAAAGCTTGACATCCGCTTTTCAATAAACGAATAGCTTTATGGCTTGAGATAAACGTGATTGATTTTAATGGTTTGGTCGTTTGAATTCGCATAATAGGTTGATTAGGAATATGAAAGCTAACAACCTTACGAAAAACAATCAATTTTGCATGATAAGTAGTTAACCAATCAATCCCTTGAATCACGTCAAATGCAAGTATTTTTAATGAAATAAGATCGACAGTAATGTGAGGGTACCGATTTGAACCAAACAAGACTTATAAACAATTGGATGTAATGAAGGTTCCTCCCAACGGAGTTTCCACAGATAAGTCAAAGTCTAATTTCTCCTGAGTCAAATTTAATCGATGAAACCGCAAGTAGGAGAAATAAAAGAATGGGTAGAACCCAGATCAAATAAAGTATAGACTTCATTAGAGTTTATGATAAGCTTACCTGTGATGACCAACCGTGGCGCCCCAAAATTAGGTATACATCACCCATCTTGGGTCGATACACTTACATGGTATGTAATTTAAAAACAACTTATTAACATAAGCACGGTATGCAATACGACATAAATCGTGAGTTTAAATACAAATATCGACTACTAGATATTATACAAACTCAAATAAAAAGTCCTCATTACAGCTTATTATCACACTATTTTACGTAATAGTGAGGACTACTAATGCTATCTTCGAGACCATCACTGCTTCCCGACTCGTCCCAAATTTATATTATCATTTCACGAAGAGAACAAAGAAAGAAAGGGTGAGCTCAACTAGCCCAAGAAGAAATATTATGACTAAGATAATGCGTAATAAATTATCAATAGTCTTCAATAATGTTAAACCGATAAAATATAATGTATAAACCAGCTTTAATCTGCAATGGAATATCTAATCCATTAAAAGAGTCAAGTAGAAAATAAAGTCTACTATCTTTTAGGTTTTAAAAGGTTTTCATCATCGCTTTATAAATTTGAGACTCGACTTTAATAAATATTTCACATCATCGAATCACCCCGCACTACTACCAAGGATATTCTTTAAGATCACGACCACAATTATTCATGCACTACGGGCCAAGAATATTTGTGTATTCATTAATGGTCATGATCATGCCAACAACTCGTCCATCAATGCACTACTACCAATCGAGGATTTTTATCACATCATTTGTAACATTACTGGTCCATGATTACAATCGAATAGTCTCGTCATCATAATCATACCAAGTCCATCTATGCACTACAGTGCCACGATGACTTTCAAAAAATATAAACATGAGGATGATGACAATGATATAAGAATTTAATAAAACAAGTTCAAGAATTATTTTATCCGGAATTATTAACGTCCAAATTGTCAACATGATATTTTGTTTTTGTAGAGTAAAATTCAAGAATGATTAGAAGAATATTTCCATGAAAAGATCTCGATGAAACGCAAATATCAAGGATATTCTACTAATTTCATGGAGTATAGAAGTCAAAGTTTTAACCAACCGGGTATAATAAAGAATGGAATAACAAAAGAAATCACCATGCATGCGATAGGCCAATCGCATGCATAAGAGTTATTCCAATGTAATAATAAATAACGGAACCAGGTCGGGTGAAATTCACACCGAAGCGGGATGTTCCAATGAGAATAATAAAGATGGAACTGCATCCTGTAAAACACACGAGATAGGATATTCCAACGAGATAATAAAGATTTTAACCAGTCCGTAAAAACACACATGTGATGTTCCAACAGAATAATAAAGATTTTAACCCGTCCTGTGTAAAACACACGAATGTGATGTTCCAACAGAATAATAATAAAGATTTTAACCGAATCCTAAAAACACACAGCATGTGATGTTCCAAATGTAATAATAGAAGAATGTCACCAAATATAGGGTAAACCACTTATACAAAGTTATTCCAATGTAATAATAAGCAATGGAATAACAATGCTTCTCTTCATGAATAAGAAAGAATAACACCCCTTACATTTGGTAGGAGATTGAATCTCGCAACAGTTGTAGTAACAAAATACTCTTCTTCTTTCTCTTATTCTCTCTATACTTTCTCTCTATAGCTTGAATGAATTAAGTGAAAATAATGAAGCCCTAGGCCTCTATTTATAGAAGATTTCTAGCTTGCTTTTCCGCCGTGTGAAAAGGCAAGTGGCTTGACGATTTGGTTTGACGCTTTGTAATGTGAAACGACAAGTGGTTCGACGCACCGTAATGTGAAACGACAAGTGGTTCGACGTCTGTAAAGGTAATTACTATTAACGAAGGTAAATACTATCGATGGCGAAGGTAAATACTATTCACAAGGGTAATTACTATCGACGAAGGTAATTACTATCGACGAAGGTAAATACTATTCACAAGGGTAATTACTTATCGACGGTTGTAATTACTATCGACGAAGGTAAATACTATTCACAAGGGTAATTACTATCGACGAAGGTAATTACTATCGACGAAGGTAAATACTATTAATGAAGAGACTCTTAGATGATGACATATGAGCCCCCATAAAATAATCAAACTTACCACAAATCATTTTTTTTCATCAACACATATTTAATCTTTCAACAATTATTAATCATTTATAACTTGTCGTCTCAATTATTGATTTAATACTATAACATATTATACGATTGATCTTGTGACAATAATTGAATCAATAATATAAGAGATATGATGCAAAGAATTATCGTAGTAATAATTGAGCATAATACCGAGTGACTTCTCACGTAAGATCAATAATCAATACCGCGTCTTTCTACGCAACTACGCCAGACATCGCATTTTACTTTACCACCGGTAGTTCAACAGCTTTTAACGGTAACACCTCCGCCGTTATTTTTATAAAATATTTTTGTCATTTTCTCAATCCGATAATAATTACATTGTAGGGGTCCACCAATGATTGAGCCATTGTATTTAATATTCCTAACAAAAAGAATATTCCCCACCAAACGAATATTTTATAACAACTTGCATACTTTGCAAAATTTATAAATATTACCCACAACTATAACATTATATCAAATTTATTCCATAATATTCAAAAATAATATTTATAGAAAATTCATCTTTATTTATAAAAGTTGGGTCTTACAAAACATGCTTTTAAAATATTTTTGGTAACAAAAATACTCCTTCACATATACTCATATATCCCACATTCATCGTAAAAATATCATCATTATTATATTATTAAAATATAATAATATATTTAAATGAATTATTTTATCAAAAAGATAAAATTTCAATTTTCAACAATTGTCACATTAAAATTTTCTCTCCATATATATCCACATAAAATCAATATTTTTCTCATCATATGAATCAATAATTAATTATTCACAAATAATATTACGAATCACAATATCGACAACTGTATAGCCCCTTCGAGGGAAGGGGGGCTTTCCAATAAGAATTTCTCCTTCTTAATACAAGCAATTAGGTGACCGAACCTCTCCTTAGGCGTAACTTTCTAGACATTGCCAATAATGTTATCTAATAATATTATTCGAGATAATATGAATTATTGCTTCGATAATAAAAAATAATGTGTAGTGACAATTATTGAAACAACATTAATATAAAATATCAACGCAACAATTATTAAATCAATAAAATAAAATATCTTGAGCGATAATCAGAATAATTATTGAGTAAAGGCTTTCTTAAGTAAGAATCAATAATTGGTGCAATACTGCGCGCCTTCTTTGACTGAACAACGCGTATTCATGTGTTTTAACCAACGGGTATTCCAACATTAAGGTAAATCGGTAATAACTACTGTGAATTATTTTTAAACAACTTATATTTGTCGCTTTCTTTCCAATCGCTTTCCATTATGGGGCCCACAAAAACTACGTACCGTTGCAGATTTAATATTCCCCGACAAAGAAAGAATATTCCACCACCAAACAAATATTTCCCGCACAACAATGAATATTTTATAACCACTTGCTTATTTTGAAATATTTGCAGATTTTACCCATAACTATCCACATTAATCAAATCAACCCTTACTATTTCAAAATAATAAATAGAAAATTAAATTTCATTAATAATAAGTTGGGGTCTTCTTTGTTAGGTTTGTAATATTCAAGAACGCAATCAAATTGCATAAATAAGCGGAAACGTGTAAAAATCGTAGTTTAAAATTTTTACAAACCATATACCCCGGGATCACTTTATGCACACAATTATTAATTAAACGAAAAAGATGAATAAGAAACATACCCTTGAAGATCCGAGCTTCCTCAGGTACAAGTTCACCTCAAATCCTTTTCGCGTTCAACTTGAATCCACCGGGTTTGGTTCCTTCCTTTGATCAACGTTAGCCACCCAAGTATTTGGCCTCTAGAGGTGATCCACCAAGGAAGAAAAAGGATTCAAGAAGATGGGTGGTTGGCTAAACCCTAGTTTTTCTATCTCTATAGAAAAAGCGTACTCTCCAACCATTGGAATTATAACGTAGTAGTCTTGATATCTGATATAAGACTCCTCTTATAAAGATATCAAGTAACCCTATTAAAAAAAATAAGGTATTATTTAATTAAACCTTTTTAATTAAAGGGGCTCCCTAATCTTATTAGGGATAATTAATTAAACTCCTTTAACTAATTTTCCTTCCTAATCCAATTAGGAATAAATGAGGGTACTTATATTAAATTAATTCCTAAACTCTTTTAGAAATTAAAATAATAATAATAATTGTAATAATATTAATAAGACTCCTCTTATTAATTTATATTTAATATTTCTAAAATATTAAATAATAATATTAAGCTATTTAATTTATTCTATCACCATAGATTAAATTAAATATACACAACATATTATTACGATTATGTCATTAACTTCTTAAATAATTATTCTTCCTTTTATGGTGTGACCCTTTAGGTTCTCCATATTAAACCTATTGTGAATAAATCAATTAGAATAATTCTAATCTTATTTAAATAAATAAATTAAATAATTTATTTATTTAAATAAATAATATTTATTCTACAATAGGGATAAGCCTCCCTAATGATCAACGACTTTTCGGATAATATAGATTTCAACATTAATCATAAAAGAACCTTTGAGTAAATAGTTACAAATGCAATTCAATCCTTCCACCATACAATGTCCCAATTAAATATAAGGCATGGAATTATCGTCAAGTCTTATTTTATTTAATTATATGTATTTCGACTCTTAAATGCACAACTCCAAATAATGCAAATTAGAAACTCCTTTCTAATTTCATTCTCGCCAAGGACTACTTGGGTTGTCATTTATCAAATCACATAGGACATTTCTCTTTTTTTGTAAAGTGGTAGATTCTTTATCGATCATACATTATCTCCATGAACAACTTATTATACCCAAGCATACCCTTTGATATACCCTAAGGGTCTTAAGGAATAAGTCAAAGTATAACTCATCATACACAAGATACTATGATGATCTCAAGTCCAAGGATCACTTGTACTACTATCACTACAGAAATTCCTATCGACAGCAAGTAAAACTCCATTAGGTATTCCTTAGTGAGCCACGCTCAAATGAACTTATTCTCCAATAAGCACCTACATACTTGCTTTAGTGTCTCCACACAAATGATCATGAGATCAATCATTCTCATCCAATGAAAGCAAAGAACGTATGTACCAATCTATCCGGGATTCACTAATCCCCAATTTAGTAATCCAACGATTGGGAACTATTTTAGTTTTAAGCTTTCAAAGAATTTAGATCTCATTAGAATGATCATCATCATTATTCTAAAAGCATTGCTTAAAACTATGGGTTTATCACATATTATAAAACAAAGATCATGTAGATAATTAAAAGCCTTTAATAAATTAATACTTTTTATTAATAAATGAATAAGATTATTACAAAGTATATGCTTTATCATCAAACATGATTGGCTTGTGCATATACTACTTTCACTTACAACCTCCCTCCTTATGAAATTTCGTCCTCGAAATTGATGTCGATACTACTGTGTTTCAAAAGGTGAGGATACCTCGCTTTCATTTCCGCTTTCCAATTCCCAGTGTCATCTCGCCTATATAAGCATGATTCCTCCACAAAACTTTAACTTGTGGTATGACCTTTGTGCGTAGGACATGCTCATTCCTATCCAAGATCTTGACAGGTTCCTCCTCATATGTTAAGTCTTCTATTATCTCGTCCTGCTTCTAACTCTATAACGTGGTTCGGGTCTTTCACATATTTACGGAAATGCAGGATATGTGAAACACATTATGAACACGAGACATACTTTGAGGTAACGCGAGTCTATAGTCTACATTTCCTACTCGGTCAAGATTTTGAAATGGACCAATAAATCGTGGATTGAGCTTTTCTCTCTTCCCAAATCTTGTAACTCCCTTCCATGGAGCAACTCGCAACAATACATGATCCCCTATACTAAATTCCACGTCCTTTCGATGAAGATCCGCATAACTCTTTTGTCGATCATGTGCCGTTTGTATACGTTGTCGAATCATTTGGATCTTTTCCATAGTCATACGTACCAACTCGGGTCCCAACAATGTTGCTTCACCCACCTCATCCCAACATACTGGAGAGCGACATTTTCGTCCATATAATGCTTCGAATGGAGCCACACCTATACTTACCCGATAATCTGTTGTTGTAGGAGAATTCCACCAATGGTAAATACTTATCCTAACGCCCTTGAAGTCTAGGACACAGAGTCTTAATAGATCTTCAAGAGTTTGAATAGTCCTCTCGATTGTCCGTCTGCTTTGAGGATGGTATCTTGGCCAGATCAATCGTAAACCGCGCTCATAGCTTTTTGCAAGCTAACCCAAAATCTTGAAGTGAATCTTGGGTCACGATCCAAAACTATGGATACCGGCATGCCATGCAACCTCACAATCTCATTTACATATATACTAGCAAGACGTTCAAGAGAATAAGTCTCCGTGATCGGCAAGAAATGAGCGAGACTTGGTTAATCTATCAACAATAACCCAAATAACATTGATGCCTTGAGAAACCGTAGGAAGACCCGTAACGAAATCCATGGTAATGTGTTCCCACTTCCATTTCGAATCGCAAGTGGTTGCAGCGGACCTTTAGTACTAGATGCTCCGCTTTACACGTTGACAAGTTAAACACGTTGAGATAAACTTTGCAATCTCTCTCTCATATTGTTCCACCAAAATGTATGTCAAGATCACGATACATTTTGGTACTTCCAGATGGATTGCAAATGGTGTATTGTGTGCCTCCATCATAATCTTGTACTTCAAATCGTAGTCGTTAGGGACACAAAGTCCAGAGTGGACTCAAGTATTCCTTCTTCATCAATTCTCTTTTCTCGAATAACACCTTCTTGTACTTTCTTCTCATACGCATCATCATTTCGCCTGGGGGGCTCGAGCAACCTTAACTTTTTCTATTAAAGTTGGTTCTACATGATACTACTTGACATCATCGCACTCATTCCTGCATATGATCTTCTACTCAACGCGCGTCCTACCACGTTCGCTTTTTCGGGATGGTATTGAATAGTGTGGTCGTAGTCTTTCAATAGCTCGAGCCAACGTCATTGCCGCGTGTTGAGTTCTTTTTGAGTGAAGAAATATTTAAGGCTTTTATGGTCTCGAATATATCTCCACTTTCTCCCCATATAGATAGTGCCTCCATATCTTTAATAATAAAACGATCGCTACTAACTCTAGATCATGAGTAGGATAATTCCTCTCATATTCTTTAAGTTGTCATGAGACATAGGCTATGACTTTCCCACGTTGCATGAGAACACATCCTAACCTTTGCTCAAAGCATCATTGTAGATAACAAATCCATCCGAACCGGATGGTATTGTTAGAAACAGTCTTGAAATAAGTCTCCTCTTAAGCTCTTGGAAACTCTTCTTGCATTCTTCGCTCCAAACGAATTTTGTATCCTTCCGAGTTAAATTTGGTTAATGGAGTAGCAATTCGAGAAAACCATTCCACGAATCTTCGATAATAGCCACTAAGCCCAAAAACTACGATTTCTTGACCACCGACTTGATTGCTCCCAACTTTGTATTGCTTGAATCTTGGCGGATCAACAGATACTCCATGTTTCGACACCACGTGCCCAAGAAATGCTACTTCCTCGCCGAACTCGCATTTCTTCAACTTGGCATAAAGCTTGTTTTCACGAAGCCTTTGGAGTACCGGTTTAAATGGTGCTCATGATCTTCACGGCTTTTGGAATATACGAGGATGTCATCAATAAAGACAACAACGAATTGATCCAAATATTCCTTGAATACTCGGTTCATCATATCCATGAAAGTCGCGGAGCATTAGTCAATCCGAAAGACATGACTAAGAATTCATAATGCCCGTGTCGAGTTCTAAAGGCGCTCTTTGGAATATCCTCGATTCTAATCTTGGTGATGATATCCGAATCGAAGATCGATCTTTGAAAAATTGTGTGCCCCTTGCAAATCGGTCAAACAAGTCATCAATACGAGGTAGAGGATACCTATTCTTGATGGTGACATGGTTCAATTCCCAATAGTCAATACAAAGTCGATACTCCGCTTTTTCTTCTTTACGAATGAAACAGGAGCACCCCAAGGAGATGTACTTAAGCCGAATGAAACCGATGTCCAACAATTCCTGTAGTTGGACCTTTAACTCTGAAGTTCAATAGAGCCATTCGATATGGGGTTTTAGAAATGGGCTTTGTACCAGGTTCAAGATCAATAAAGAATTCAACTTCACGCTACGGGGTAGACCGGAAGTTCTTCAGAAATACGTCGGAAAAGTCAATAACAACAGAATATTATTCTAATTTGACGTGTCTTTATTCAAATCCATAACATGGGCTAAGAAAGCTTGACATCCGCTTTTCAATAAACGAATAGCTTTATGATTAGATATGACGGTGATTGATTTTAATGGTTTAGTTGCTTGAATTGCATACAACAGTTGGTTAGGAATATGAAAACTAACAACCTTACGAAAATAATCAATTTTGGCATGATGAGTAGTTAACCAATCAATCCCTAAAATCACATCAAAAGCAAGTATCTTTAAAGAGATAAGGTCAACGTAGGTAAGGTGATGGTGCCAACTTGAATCAAACAAGATTTATAAATGATGGATGTGATGAAAGTTTCTCCTAACGGAGTTTCCACAGATAGGTCAAAGTCTAATTTCTCTCCCGAGTCAAGTTTAAACGTTGAGCACAAGCGGGAGAGATAAATGAATGGGTAGCAGACCTCGATAAGTAAGGTATAAACTTCGCAAGAATTTATAAATAGCTTACCCGTGATCACCTCGTTTGGGTTCCTCGCATTTTGGCGATCCACAACAAACACTCTTCCAGAACCAGCTGACTTTGACTTTTCTAGGACGTCTTTTGACTCACCGTCCCCTCATTGAACTAGGTTTCGCTCTGCGTCTGATAATCTCGGCGATATGTCCTTCCTTTCCATAATTATAGCATACCTTGAATCTGTTGTGGGCGCTTGGTCGATATGTCCCTCTTTCCGCATTTATAGCATATGACCGGTGGTAGTTCTCCTCCCTTAGAACCCGATTCTTCTTACCTTTATCGCCTTCACATGGTCGTTGTTAAATCTCCTTTTTAAATCTCCTCCCGACTCGCTTCTTCTATTTTCATGGCCATGATTACCACCAGAGTGGTTACCATTTTGTCCGCTTTTTTCTTTCTCCGCCGGTTATCGTTGTTTTGTTGATTCTTATCTCCCAGATTATTATCTCGTTTGTGGTCCCCGGTTGACCGTACTTTCGTTATCTCGCCTAATAATTGAGCCCTGCTTACAACATCCGAATAGAGAGAAAATTTATGAGAAATGAGATATTGTCAGCATTATCTTAGGGTTTCAAACCTCTCGAAACATCCGCGTCATACATTCCTCATTCTCCACCAAATGAGGTGCAAACACGATAACTCTGCAAACTTTGCCTCGTCTTTGAGACACCGTCGTATTTATTCTGCTCCGTCTAATAAACTCTACTTCCTTCATATGTGAACACTTTCGTGAAAGTATTTATCATTAAATAGTTTACAAATGTCTCCCAAGACATCTTGAAGTCTTAATTTGGATGGAGTGCGCTTCACGAGACTCCCCCACAAGATGATGCCTTTCCATACGGAACATAAAGGTGGCGAATGGAACCTTCTGTTCTCCGTGCATCCCAAGACATCGAATATCTTGGTAATTTGCTTGACCCATGTTTCCGCCATGATCGGATCCGGCTTTCCCTAAATTCGGTGGTCCCAAGTCTTTGAAATGCTTGGTTGTGACAACCCGTGAATTACTATCATTTCTCCACGTATTTTGAACACGAGTCTCCTCGTCTGCGATTTTGCATGAGCTGCAAAAAGCTTCTAAACATCCCTCGTTCATCATCATCTCGGTGGTGTTGTTCATGGAGGAACATTGCCACTGTTACAGACGTTCTCCTCATTGGTGAGTACAGAGCGTCTCCACGGTCTCATTTCCATTGTTAATATTCTCGATCGACGTTCTCAAATCTTCGTCATAAAACAAGGGTTAATTAAGAAAATCAATATATCACATAATATCCCTATATCTTTGACCAACTAACAAATAATCTTAGGTAGGACACACTTAGCGAAGGATTTACTCGTCTCTCTCCCCTCTAGTTCTATTCCCGATCTCTTGCCAGAGATAATATCCCTAAGCTCGATACCAACCGTGACGCCCCCAAAATAGGTATACATCACCCATTCTCGAGTTGTCAATATACGTAGCACGTAAACAACTACAACTTTATTATTATAACAAAGAAAGCTGTGAGTTTGAATACAAATATTATCTTCTAGACAATATCTATACTCAAATAAATCCTCATCAAATTTATTGATACATTATTTTACAAAATGGTGAGGACTCTATCAACAACTCTCTCTAGAACCTTCATTCCATACCCCAGCTAAATACTCGCTTATATACTCGCCTCTTGAGAAGAAAAATGGAACAAAAAGGAAAAGGGTGAGCTCAACTAGCCCAGTAAAGAATATTATGACTAAGATAATATACAAAAAATTATCGTTAGTCTTCAACAGGGAAAAATCTAATAGAATACAATAGACAACAAGTTTTAAATCAATATTCGCAGCGGAAATAATAATTCATTAGAAGAGTTAAGTAGAGAATGCAAACTACTATCTTCTATGTATGAATTTAATAGTTCATCATCTATCTTTTATCCCTGTAACACCAATCAATATATATCTGGAATTAAATATTCATCTTTGCACTACAGGCCAAAGATATTCATCAGTTGGTCATGTTCATCTAAACACCTGTTTATTTTTGCACTACGGGCCAAAGATATTCAATAATATCATCATTTAAGACTGAGGATGATGAAAAATATTTTTAAAGAAACGAATCCAGTGAAACAAAATGGCAAGGATTAAGGATTAAGGATTCGTACTTTGTTTTATCCATGTCCAACAATACCTCAAAAATAATCATAGTGGCGTAAAATTCAAGAATGATCAAAACATGGATACAATCAAAGCTAGTATCCAGAATAGATATTTTGGACGAAAAGGAAAATTTTTATTTTTCGATGAATAGTCTTAAGATTCGTGAATAAGATCAGATATCGTGAATAGTCTGATATCATGAATAAGAACCCCGACAACTAAAAGTTCCAAATTTGATTAAAAAGTTCAGATCAATACTTGACATAATGATATTAGAATAAATAATATCATTAAAAAATAATATCCCTTACCTCGAAAGATCGATACTTAAATTGAAACATTGGATATAGGTTATGACTTGAACTTGCACCGTGATATAGCAATACTCAAAATACTCACAAGAATAAACTCGATAATATAGAGAGAGAAAACTTTAGTTTCTGGTGTAATTTTCAATTCTAACCTAAGCACCCTATTTATAGGAAAATGCTTAAAACACTAAAGTAGAAAATTTATTAAATATTATTATATTTTTCCAAAATCTCATACGCACACTTCTTCCAACTGATTTCAGCCTCTATCACATGTTACATAAGGGCCTCAAAATGAAAAACACGTTTTTGTAATTAAAAATATTTTAAACTTCCAAAAATTAATTATTTCGGAGCTTCGAAACTTCAATAATTCATAATAAATAGCCCTTTTGTCAGAAAATTCGAATCTCGCAACTTTTTATAGGAAATTCCATTATCTACAACTTTACAGAAGGAAGTTTTTCCTAATTCCAAATAAAAATTGATCGAAATCCACAAACGGGCGATTTTACAGGCTATAATCAAATTTCAGTCAAGAAATGGGGTCCACCGACACATAAAACATGCTTTAAATATTTTTGGTAACAAAAATACTCCTCCTCCACATATACTCATATATCCCACATTCATCGTAAAAATATCATCATTATTATATTATTAAAATATAATAATATATTTAAATGAATTATTTTATCAAAAAAAGATAAAATTTCAATTTTCAACAATTGTCACATTAAAAATTTTCTCCATCTATATCCACATAAAATTAATATTTTCCTCATCATATGAATCAATAATTAATTATTCACAAATAATATTACGTAATCACAATATCGATAACTGCATAGCCCCAGGAAAGAGGGCTTTCCAATAAGAATTTCTCCTTACTTAACAAGCAATTATTGGTGACCAAACCTCTCATTAGACAAAACTTTCTAGACATTGCCAATAATGTTATCTAATAATATTATTCGGATAATATGAATTATTGCTCGATAATGGAAAATACTTGTGTAATGACAATTATTGAAACAACATTAATATAAAATATCAACGCAAAGAATTATCAATCAATAAAATATAATATTTGAGCGATAAATTCATCGTAATAATTATTGAAAGAGTGCGTTCTTAAGTAAGAATCAATAATTGGTGCAATACTGGGTAAACTCATCTTGTGCAACGCCATACATTATTCTTGTGTTTTAACCACCGGTATTTCAACAAAGAAATCAGTGAATAACTACGCCTGTTATTTTTAAACAACTTATATTTGTCATTTTCTTTATCCAATCGTTTTTTTTGTTATGGGGCCCATAAAGATCTACAATGTGCATGAATATTCCCCGACAACAATAATATTCCACGACCAAACGAATATTCCCCGACAACAATGAATATTTTATAACCACTTGCTTATTTTGAATTATTTGCGTATTTTACCCATAACTATCCACATTAATCAAATCAACCCTTACTATTTCAAAATAATAAATAGAGAAAATTAAATTTCATTAATAATAAGTTGGGGTCTTACAACAAATGTAACCAACAAAAACTAAAATTGTTACCTTTGAAAGTTTTGGTTATCAACTGCACTGAAATTTCTCTTGGTTACCCACAAAAACTAAAATGGTTACCTTTGTATAAATATTTGAATACCAACTGCACTAAAATTTATCCTTTTCTCCTTTTAATTTTTGGACTAAATCAACCTTTGTCATAATGGCAGTTGTGGCCGGCGTCCACGGTGTTGAAGCGGCGGCGAAGGGGAGGAGAAAGATGACGTTGCCAAACTTTGAATATTTGAATTTTAATTATTATTTTTGAATTTGTTTTGTTTGTTAGATCCAAGATATTTGAATTTGAATTATTAATTATGATAGTTATTTCTTCTTGATTTTAGGTTTTCTTATTATTATGAATTGAATCCTATACTAATTTCCTAAATTAAGGAATCCTAATTGCACTAATATTGTAAATAAATATAGGAAGTGTATTAATTGTGTAAATATTTTTTGAGTGCACTAATAGTGTAATTACTTTTTAAATATTGTATACTTATGTAAAGGACCCTTAAACCCATCCAACTCAAATCATACGTTTAGGTTGGGTCGGATCACTTTTCATGTTCAAGCAAATTAAAGCATGTAATTCAATGAAAATTATTGATTGAGCCTGTTCGGAAATGTCCCAACTTATAAGTCATTTGTTACCATTCTCAGTTTGCGAATGACTTATTTTTTTATTTATAAGTTAAATTTTAAGTAAAAAACAATAAGTAAGTATTTGTAACTTATTTTAAAATGACTTATAAGTCATTTTAAAATAAGTTAGTTTGACTAAATATAATGTCTATTTTTGTCTCTCCTTTTTATTAATGTCCTTTTTAATAATTTTTATATTTATTTTAATTTATAAGTCATTATGAGCCGAACAATTTCATAACTTGTATTAACTTAATTTTTGACTGGCTAGGTAAATATTGGATATCACGGTTGCATCTAAAAATCAAAAAAAAAAAAATTATGCTTGCGTTTAATCAATTAATGAAAGATGCAAGATCGGGGTCTGGGCTAAAGCCCAAGGTACTCGAACTTTTAAATACCAAATTTTTTAGTAGCGCTTTTAAATATTCTCTTCCTTTTATTACTTACTTAAATATTAAAACAAATAATCAATCTGTAATATTCTACATATACTGATTATTATAATATTCTACATATTTAAAGTATATAATTTGTACAAAATAATTTAATTATTATGTACCTAGGGGTTCATCATCATATTCAAATTTTTGGATTTTTTTAATTGTTTGGGAATATTGTTAGACTCTTAATAAAGGAGGCCCTATTTGGTAATTATTTTTTTGATTTGGTGATAATGTGATATCTAAATGATGCTTTGGAAATATTGAAATAGTCAGTTATTATATTTGATATTCTTTTGTTCAGGAAAAGTTCTTCCTTTTTTTATGCCTGTCTTAATAGAAATTCGCAAAAGGCTTATTTTTTTATTGTTCCTTTTAGGCTCTTCAAAACTCGGGGCCGAACCTAGAAAGATGGTAAAAATAAATTACAAAATGTTTTTATGTTGAGATACTTTAATTCTAAAAAAGGCCAAACAAAAATAATATGAATAAAAATCTAAAAGTTAACTCCTTCTCTAGCCTTTCCAACTAGACTAGTATAATACATTCACCCGTATTCATGTAGTACTAGTTAGATTTTATTTTTATTTATTTGCTAACAAACCCAAAAGAAAAGATTAAATGTTAGAAATAAGGTACTTAGAAGGAAAGTAACCATCAAAATAAATGGAAAAGACTTTTAAGTATGCAATTTTAAATTACTTCAGCTATTGGAAGTCATTTGTGTTGCCTTCTATTGGGCATATCCTCTCTCTCAGGATTCGATAACCACCGGTGAGTTTCAGCGACAGAAAAAAGGGACTGAGTTGCGACTGAGAGAGAGATTGGCTACGATTGGTCGGAGATTGGCTCAAATTATGGGATAAATAGAGGTAAAACACCAACCATGCTTCTCAATTATTCCCTCTTTTATTTTGTGGAATTGCTTTGGGATTTCAGATGCATATTTTGAAATTATTTGGGTTACCCTTTTTTCTGTTTTGTTGTTTTAATCTCCTTATACCACTGTCGGATTGCTCAGGGTTGACTCAAAAATCATGAATGTTTGTCAATTATTTCAATTTTTCTGATAAATAATTGAAGCATTTCTGAGAAATTTCAGCCTATGATGTGTTTAATTTGGTCAATTGAAGCCTTATTTGAAGAGTTCCTCCTCTTCTAAAGCTTATGCAAAAATGCAGTGTTGGAATGGTGGGGTTTGATTTAACAAATCTTATTGTAGTAACTGGGGTTTAAAAGCTTAGTTTATATCTTATTTAAACAATTATGTTTGCCTTTGCTTAAAAAAGATAAGCAAATCAGAATCTAATTAAGGTTGATGGGCTTACCATGTCCAAATAACTGGATGTTGCAATACGGTAACGGTTCGATAAGTAAAAATTGAGCTGATACTTTTAACTCCGTTACTCGAAATTCATATATAAATATACATGTATAGCACAATTGAAGTTAGCAGTTGACTTTATCAAGAAACCCCATGTGAGTTTTGCTCCAGTTCCATTATTGGTGTAAAAGTTTCTTAATTGAACAAGTTGTTGTATTCTATTTACTCTTTGGGGATTTGACTAATTTATGGATCTTTCCAAGCACACCTTTGAAACTATTCATACTAATAGATTTTGGTAATCCTATTTTGGTCAATATTTCTCTTGAAAATAAATCATTTTTAATATATTAGTGTTGATCAAATTCCTTAAAGATTGAAAGTAGTTTTAAAATGCCATTTGTTTGCATTTTCCAAGAATTTGAATATAATTAAACACTTGAATTACAAACTTTCTTGAAAATAAACCATGTTATTAGAGAGATCAAATTCTAAAAGTTTTTGATTTAATCTGAATATAATTAAACACAAGTTTTTTGTGGTACAAGGTCACTGAATCTAAAAGTTTTGATTTATATGTTATTTTGTGTCAAGGTCATTCATTCATTTTCTTTATTTGTGAAGCACAAATGTCTTTTGAGTTTTATGTTGGGAGGCTATCAACCTCAAGTATATATGGAGATTTGTTGTCCAACCTATCAACTGTTCGATAAAATTTCTAAGTGAAGGTTAGAGAGTTATTGGAATTGGGTTAACTATGAATTTAGTTTTGGGTGTTATTTTTTAAAAGTAGTACTATATATGTTTGTGTTTCAATTTGTATTTGTATGTGTGCGCTCGCCGGTATGTATTTTGATTCAATTATTCAAGAACTAATCTCATTTATATACTTTACTATAGAATTGTACTATCTTCACCCAAACATTCGAGCAAAAATGCTATATATGTAAATGTAATCCATATGGGATATTGTCATCATGTCTTAAATACTTAAATGGAACAATGAATTTGAAATCTCATGTAACTATGATGCTGTGATTGTGATATTATCATGTCTTTTGGTTTTTTTATTTGTGTATTTTGCATATGTTCACGTCCTGCTATTGAAGCTCAAAGTATGGATGAGTTTTATCTCCAATACTAAGTTGGTAAAGTTGAGTTTTGTTAATTTGAAATGAAGGATAATTAAATTTTGGATGATTATGGAACAAAAAAATCTTAATATTTGTGAATTTTGTAAGTGGATTTCTGTTTGTGGAAAGGAGGGAGTAGTTGTTAACTTTTTATCTGTTATTTACTTTACATAAAATGGTATTTAGTCTAAGGTTGTGGGTCTTCAACCATAACAACTCGAAGAATTTTATATCGGCTTCCTTATCGATGTTCTACTTGATATAGGATATATATTTATATAAAAGAATTATAACTCATTGAAGGTATATCTGGATCAATTTTTTGTTAAAGAATTTTTAGTAGAGGTTAACAATTGGTTATAAATCTTGAATATATTTAGTTTTTAGTTGCATTACATTGTACCACTTCCGTTCAAAAATAGAGTCCTATTTATAGAATTTGTGAATATTCTTCGTATTTTTTTTTATTCCATGGAACCTTTTTATTCTTGAGACTGATAGTCTGAATCACATGCACATTCTTTTGCATTTTTGCAAGGAGCAACCATAGTAGATCAAATTGTCAGTATAACTCCTGCTCCTGCTCTTGCTGAGGTAACTATATTTGCATATGAGCTATCCTCTTTACATGTAATGTACTGTAGTTGAGCTTTATATTTTATTTTCAATGTATGCAAGGTGCAAGAATGTTAGACAACATCATGAACATGGTTTCAGATAATGCTTCACCACATGCTGAGGTAATAAATACACTTTAGATTCCACTATTCTCTTAGAAGTAAAGATTTTTTTTTTTTGTTTACATATATATTAATTTTCCACATTTTACGAGTGACTCCACATTTAAAAAAATAAATTATTTTGGAACTTGAGATAATCTGTGTATGCTAGCAGGCTCAAAATACTTCGCCAAGCAGTGGAAGAGTGTATGTTAGTAAAGCTCAAGATGTTGTCTCCACCATACTGGCAAAAGGTTCAACTATTAGGCAAGATATTGTGAATAAGGCTTAGAGCATTTGATGAAAGCATCAGCTGAGAGCCAATGCATCTGCCAGAGTCAATTCCTTTGACAAGAGAGTTGGACTTGCAGAGAAATTAAATGTTGAGATTTCAGGGGTGAATGAGAAAGTGAAGTTTGTAGATCAAAGGCTTCAAGTGTCGGATAAAACAATGGCAGCGTTGATGGTAGCAGAGGAAATTAAACGACACAGGATCAGCTGTCAAATCAAGTAGGTTTGAAAACAACAGTGAATGCTCGAGTTACTGGACTTGCTCCTCGACCTCATGGGTTTCATTTAATAAGTAAACCTGGTAATTGTTTTTGCTTCCAATTGCTGAACTGAAATAATTTTATTTTTAATTTTGTGAAATAATTTTATTTTTAGCTTTGTGAGATTATTTTATTTTCATTGTGTGTATTTCTATTAAGGTTTGTAATTTTGTGTTTTTAGTATTATATACACGGATATTAGTTCTGTTTTGTGATTGGTTGATGTAAAGGGTTACTTTTAATTTTTCACTTTATATGTAATCTTTGTCAATAGATCATACGGAAGGAAGGTAAAGGAGGGTTTGTTGGTCCTTAAACCCACACATGCAGAGACAAATAGAGTTTCAAGCATTGTAAAACTATACGACTATTTTCAATAAAGGATAGTTTTGGCATAATTTGTTTATATATGCATCTCTTTTTCTTTTATTATTGTAATTATTTGGAATAATACTTTGCATATAAAAAGATAATTTTATTACTTTTGTTTTTAAACATAGCTTCTATTTGGCTTGCTAACTCAACACTAGAGTTAGCTAGCGTAGACAACTCTAAATTTTTTTCTCTAATATTAAATTAACAAATTATTAAATTTATTATTCAAAATAGCCCTTGCAGGGGTTATCAACTAGTGTTTATAAAATATACATCAAAATACAGTTACTGCGCCATAGGCTAGAGCAGGCTCAATCTTTGACCAGCAAATATCCTTCATGTTTCAAGTACCACAAAGCCCCTTCCGCTGCATTCTCTGCAGCATCTTTCTTTTTGGCCAATGGCATTCCAGTAATCTCAAGAATTGATTGCTCCAGTTCATCAATTTCCACAACCACCACGAAAGTGAACCTGTAGACGACAAAGGCGCAACATTTAGCAATGCCAGATAAAAATTGGATTTTAATGTTACTTCTTGAAGGTGTTTCTGTTAATTATTCCACTTTTATGTATATGGAAAATAATTCTAACTAGAAAAAATCATATTGATCCAGTAATCATATTGATCCAGCTGAAAGTGAAACCAGAAAAATTTTAAACCAAAAAGATTTTAGATGTCAGCATTTCAGAAACTCACTCTTTCAGGTGACTTGGTCCTGTCTCCTTGCAGCATTCAAATATTGGTGGTTTCCAAAAGTTGGCAGCACAGATTTCGTATAGACGCGACTTGGCTGATTTCTTGCTTGAACCACCTAAGTTATTACCAGCAGTCTGAGAATCAGCAAGGCAGCTATAAATATCATTACTCTCTATCTGCTGGCTTTCTGGAGGGGCACGAATAGTGGGGGCCTGTCTTACAGGTTTGAACCAGGAGACATCAAGTTTTTTAGGCTCTACACTGATGGGATGCACTTTGGATGAACCACCACTTCTAGAGGGTTCTCGCGCCTTCAAGTTATTGATTCCAGTGGCATATGGAGCAACACCATTTGTTGGCATTTCATCATAACCAATCAGTTTGGCTTCCATCTTGCGGGTCAACTTAACAATGTCCTCCAGCGATTTGTACCTGGGTTTGTAACCTTGCTCCTGCCCATAGAAAGTCACTGTGCACTTTAAAATGGTCCCAGAGCTAGAAGAGCTACCAAATGGTATATTAGTAACACTGGAAAGACTTCTTATGCTACCTCTGTATTTCAAGGCAAGTGATCTTATATTTTGGAACAGAGAGAGAACAAAGAATATTACATGAATCCAGATGTCTAGTTGCATTCCAATTTAATCTGCAGTCTGCGTCCCCAAGCAAGGGAAGGGAGCGGTTTACCTGTCGTTTAAAAGGGAGCCTGGGACTGCAGAGGTAACTTCGTTCATGCTTATTCTTCTTTATTTTGTCCATGCTTCTTGGGGGAAAGATGAAAGCTTTAATGCCTGCTATGGGGAAGGTGAAATTTTTATTGGATAGACACACTAGATATTTATGGACTACTAGAAATGGGATTCTCAGTCACATTCTAATATCCAGTATTTCTTCTCCCAAAATGATTTCACATCTTCAACATATCTAATATAGAGCCTTTAAATTTCTAGGTGCAACCAAAGATGATAATGTCTGGTAACTGATGTCTTCACTTTGCCCTAATTACTTGTGTCTGACTCTTACACTTGACATTCGGACAAGGTATTGGTGCTAGACAGTTCATTTTAGTGTAAAAAATTGGCAAAATTGTGGAGTGTCAGTGTCAGACTCTTCAAAATACATGTCCAATCGGGCTCTCCATTCGAGTCCGTGTAACATAGCTGGTAACTAGGCATGTCACAACAGTGAAAGTGTCTTTGGTACTTCCAGGGGATACCTTAGAGACGGCAAAAAAGAGCTAATTTTGTTTCTTTAATCTATAAAATTTTTGGTCAAAGGATACTACTAGATTATAATTCTTTTGCTCTAAATTAAAAGATCATTATTAACTTTAGAAAGTTGATTTGAAACATTTTAAAACTCAATATAGATAATATTCATTAAAATTTCTAAAATAAAATATTATAATTAATAATACTTTTTAGATAGATAGAATGTTCATCATTAATGACTAAAATTAAATAAAATTATGTCAATTTCGAATTTGAAAATGTTTCTAGTTGACTTCAAAAAGTCAATAATTATATTTTGAAACATAGGGTACATAATAAGGCATTAACTCCCCATGCACCCATCTAATCTTTCCTTTTATATCAAAATAATAGGTACAAGACAAAACTTCCATCGGTCTATACGGAAATAAACTATATTTTAAATGAAAAATAATAGTGAAATTTTGAAAATTTTCAAGCATGAAATATTTTTATGAAAGTAAACACCCTAGTTGATACTCTCTCTCTCTAGTACTGAGACCCTCTCTATATCTCGTGGGGTGGTGAGATTTTATGAGTAGCACTTACTCCTTTGTATATTCAAACAACACGGAACCCCCAAGCAGAGGCGGAACCAAGGGGGGTGGGGCAAGATCTCCTGTAGCCCGCCAGTAGGGAGGCGGTCACCGGGTCGGTGGTGGGCGACCAGAATCAAGGGGGGGGGAGGAGGAGGAGGAGGGGGATTGTTGGTTTCACGACTAGAACTTGAGAAATATGAGAAAAAAATGGCACTCTGAGTCTAGTCTTAAAGAAGAAGATGGGAAAGTATGAATAGGTAACAGTAAAGGAGAAAAGAGATGGGATGGGATGGGTATAACTTTTTTTTTATAAAAAAATTAACTAATTGGAATCACATAACAAGCTAGATTGAAGGTGTGTCATGAGAATCTTTACTATTTACAATTCTAAAACTACTTTTTCTTTTTATTATTGAGTTATTTATTAAGTTTAAATAAAAAAGTAATAACAATGTGTTATATAATTAACTCATAATAATCTCATATATAATTTTAATTATACTTTTAACATATATATATATACATATACTTTATATGTGTAATATAAATATTTGTGTCTAAATTTATACTTTTATGATATGTTTTAATAATAAATTTATGAGTAAATTTATAAGTGCAAACATGACAAATTCCGATAGTTTGTAAATCGACTAACATCAAAATTACTTGATTTAAAAAATTTTGCCCCCTTACTTTTTTCCGCAGCTATATATATATATATTATATGTAGCAATTGAAGGATAGCGAAGAATGGAAGAACAACCATGCAAAGTTTACCTTCAACATCAAAATTACTTGTTTCGCGGCCTTACTTTTTGCAGCTTTTCTGCTGAGGTTGATTGCAACTTTTCCATCCACTTTTGCTTCAACTAAAAAGGTTTTATCCTTCTTTGAAGATACAAAATCCAAATCCCAATTATGAGATTGGCAAAGTTCCTGAAGCTCTCTAATGGGATTAAGCTGAAATCTGGAAAAGCTCATAACAGGATCAAGAAAGGAGAGCATTGTCTTCCAAACCAGATTCAAATCGAATCCTGTGTCCAGAAGAATAGCACCAATACAAGACTCCACCAAGTCACCAAGAGCCTGAATCAAAAAAGTGAAGTCATACCCAAGTCAGAATCCCAGTTTTGATTCAACAACATTTCATGCCGTTCAGAGATCCACAAAAGAATATTTATGTCACTTCATGTCACCCATCACAAAATGACTCCTACCTCTAGAAACCATTGAAGTTGACAGAAACCCTTCCACAAATTGTAAAAATATATTATATGGATTATTATGAGTCCCTAGTATTGCAGTTCATTTGGAGGCTCTATCATCTCATGTATGCCAATGTGCTTATATATATATATATATATATTACACAGAAAAAGAAACCATGGAGTTATGTTTTTGATTCGAAAGGAATATATGATCTATCAGATATTGTCATCTTCATTGATCAGATATGACCTGTAGGCTGTCACTAACCACTACCTTTATGCTATTGATATTTACTGATATAACTTGGTAAAAGAAAAATGGTATAGGATGCTAGTTGATTACCTCTCCATATCATGTTATTAGTAAGAAACGAACTCATAACCAATACTATCAAGTGAGCATATATGTTGGATAAACATTAGAAAACTGGATCTTGATAAAAGCAAACGTATAGATAAACATCCAAATCTTGTAGCAGCTTTTAAGGTCCCTTTTATCACTTACACAATAGGATATGGATGAACAAGAAATCTAAGGGTATTAACCAGTATAACAAATAGAAAAACAGAAAAGCAAAGAGTTAATGGTGATTACCTTAGGGCATGCTGGTGCTTCAACAAGATTCTCATCCAATGAAGATGTTCTAGTGGAATTGATATAATCAATATATTTATCCATAGACTTGCAGAGGCTACTAGAGTCACAGATGATATATTTGTGGAATGATCGATTTACTGCAATGCCAGCAAAGCAATTATTGTTTACGGACATGGATCTCAAATCTGTCAGCTGACCAGGTTTCAGCTTCGGATACACAGAATACAAATAGGACGTGATTAGATAATCCAAGACAGCGTCTCCTAGAAACTCTAGTCTCTGCTTAAGCAATTGCAATTGAAGTGTTAAAAATTGTATTACCACAAAACAAAATCTTCAATATCTTGGGTTCATTAGGAGAAATTTAATGCATACCTGATAGCAGCCTCCACAGAGATTGTTGTAAGAAGGATGGACAAATGCCTGTAAAAGCAAACCTTTATTGACAAATTGATACCCAACCGATTTTTCAAGAGCAGCTAAATCTATTTGAGCAGCAAGTGGCATGTATATTGTGCTTGCTGAACAGATATCGCTAACTCTTGAGGCTTCAAAGTTCACTTGTATGCCAATCCAATTAAGAAAAGCAGTTGCAGCTTTGAAGCCACTGTCAACAATGAATGCTCCAACAAGAGCTTCAACCACATCTGCGATGGTTTTCTTATGCAACCAGTGGTGAGATTTATTGCATCTAACTTCCACATCCACACAACTTCTCACACTACTACCCTTTGAAGAATGAATGCTCTTTTCTATTTCCGTACTACATATTACTGCACAAGGGCGGCCCAATGCAAAGAACAGGCAAGGCTCAAATGATTGGTCTCGTATGTATACCTAAAATTAAACAAAAGCACTATGGTAATGGAGTAATACAAATTGAGAAGAATGCAATACATTAAAAGGCATTAACTGTCTCACCCAAACTTTCCATCAGGGAAAGGTACCAAATGCAAAATGCTGATTGCAGGGAAACTAAACTGACACTATCACAACTTTTACTAGGTGTACATCCAAAACCCCAATTATAGAAAAAGAAAATGAAACAACTCAGATCTTCAACTTGGTAAAGATATTCTGATTGGCTACTGTAAACAAAGGAGATGGCAACCAAGCAAAAGGAGAGTCCACATTAACAACTTTAGCGCGAGACACCTTGTTTATGCAAGTTTTAACTACTATATGATTTTGCAACAGCAGACTGCAACAATGTAATTTCAGATTTCTGAAGGTGTAGGTTGTTTGGGTTACCATATCCATCTCACAAACTGATGTTCAGTTATCTTCATTGCTAATTCTGTTGGTAGGCATGAATTTAAATCTTTATTTATTTATTTTCAACATATTTTTTAGACACATTACTTGATTCATAATTTTACTTTCAGAACAGAGACAACTAAGGTTCAGAACTGAAACAACTAGAATATGACTCGGCACTTGAATAATTTTAGACGAGTTCTTATGGCTGAAAAGTGGAAAACTATATCATTATCTTACTATTATCATCAGCATTAATTGGTTTTTGCTGTCTGGGAAAATCACTAAAGGACTTTACACGCAAGTTGAAACCCAACCTGACCCAAAAGCTTAAGTTGATAGGTCTTGGGCTCAATTTTTGTCATATTAAGCCTTCAACTTCGTGATTGAAAATTGATCTGGGATAATGTCAACTGAACATGTTAAGGCATGTGCATTATTGAGAAATTACTTGCAAGTCCTATAGGACATAGATTGAATCTCTAATACCAATTTGTTAGGGAGTCCATGATGAAGTCCTAATACAACTTTTTAACCAACTTAACCAAATCAGGATTACCCATTAGCTAGCACATAAATTACCTGTAAATTGTTTGTCGTTGCTAGCTTAAGTAAATTGGAATTATTTACAGCATTAGAACGTTTTCTAGTGAGCTGTCCTTCATCTAGGGCATCATGTAAGAGAAAAAGATGCCTGCCAACTGCAAATTTGAGGAAAGCATCGCCAAGAACTTCAAGCCTTTCAAGCGAAAAGCGTTCATTGCATTTCTCTGTTGTGAGTGCTTCAAGAACCTGAACATCATTATCAGCATATCAAGTTCATTTAAGAAATGGATAATAACAAGAACCGTGGCATCACTTGTTTACTATATGAACTATTATTTAGTTTTATAAACATCATCAAAAGAATAAAACAACTCAAATTAATATGAGATAACAAGCCTTACACGAGAAGCCATAACTTCAGCTCCCTCAGAATATGAAGCAGATATTATTTAGTTTATAAACATCATCAAAAATAATAAAACTCCTCAAACTAATATGAGATAAAGAGCCTTACACGAGAAGCCGTAACTTCAGCTCCCTCAGAAAATGAAGCAGATAACATGTACTTTAGTTCAATTGCAACAAGCAAGCCTTCCAGACGATGCATAATTGATGGCAACAAAGACAATGAACTTCCAATATCTTTCGAAAACCCAATTATCTTCAACTGACAAATCTCAGGAGGCAATTCAACAAAGTGCTCCTCTTTCTGACGTGATTCTGCTTTGAGACGTTAATTAGTACTCCCTCCGTCCCAGGATAAAAGTCCTGTGGACTTTTCACGCATATTAAGAAGATGAATGAAATGACAAATTGCCCATAATAATGTCATTAAATATGGAGAGAGAATTAGAATAAAAAAGTATGAGATATTTAATGCTGGGTATAATAGAAAAATATGTGTAAAAGTTTGGTTATTAAAGAAAAATGGACATTTAACATGAGACTACCCAAAATAGTAATAAGGACTTTTATCATGGGACGGAGGGAGTACGTGATAATATTGTGAAGACAAAAAATGCACAATCCTCACTGGCGATATTAGCAATTGTTAACACAATACTAAAAGATGAATCTTTTAACTAATCTATTGAGATAATGGGTTAAAAATTGATCTACCATAGTTATTTTAAAAAACTAAAAATAACTAAATAAATCAAAATTGATCTATCATAGTCATAACAGTGATTGAAATGTTCCTACAGTTAAATATAAGATACCTGATTTATACAAATAAATCATTCTACTAGTGCCATAAAAAAGGTTATAGCAGTTACAACCCCGACATATTAACCAACTAAATGCATACCTGAATGTCCTTTCTTTCGTAGCAAGTTATCCAAACAAAAAAGTTGCTTCGCTTTCAAAAGAGGTTGATTAGGGTGTGAAAAATGTATATCAGACCTATTAATAAAAATAAAATAAAAACAACCATCACAAAGGTCATCATGAAAAATTACATCACTATATTAGTACATAATCTCAATGTAAAATAACACAAACGAAGCAGTGCATCTAACATCCAGACTAAATACTGTTATATATAGTATAAAATCAGGTCACCGCAAATCAGATCACATAAGACCAAGCGATTTAGCCACCAGAGCTGTAAGTAAATTTTTAGAAGCAATCTTCTTGTACTTCTTGACAACTAATTTATGCCCGAGTTGAGTTAATAAAAGAATAAAAGCGTCAAGTTGAGATTGTTGAGCAAGTTTGATTACCACAGTGAGGAAAGTCCGTATAGGTTATCTACCAAGGGTGGTGGCCTAAACCTAAAAGATTATTAATGTAATAGCATATATTTCTAGGATTGGGTGAAAACTGGTTTATGTATTGTAAGTATCATATATAGGTAGCAGTGAACCCCGGATCAAGGTTTAATCCAATATCCTTAAAGCAACTTGGGTCATCTTGGCCCAGCCAAAAGTCATTACAAGTTATTCGTACTCTTAGTTGTAGACATGATACCTTAGACACTTTAGTCCTGTATTTTCATGTGTGATTGGAATACTACAATCTCCCCCACTTAAATCCCAAGCTCATCATCTTTCCGAGGGGGCACATGGCGTAGAAGCGTGGTGGATTATCCTCGTAGGGAGGTACTAAAGGAAGTTGATATGTCTCACATATCTCAAGGGTGCTGGGATGAGAGTATGAGATTGGGTCTAGTAGGCTAAATGAGGACGTCAGGAGTTTAAGCGAAGAAGCTTGTAAGACCATATTCTCATATTATAACATAGGATAAATCACTGAAGATAATGAATGAGACTCTACAACTAAGACCACCACTAACTTGTCATGACTTTTGGATGGGCTTGTACTGGGCTAAGATAACTAGGATGTTCTTTGAGACTTTACTAACTTGGGCTCAAGTTTGGCCTGGGGCATTACAAATAATATCAGGGCCGTCCTAGTTTTTTTACTGTGTGGTACTTATTCTCTGTTACCCACAAGTGGACACATGGAGCAGAAGCATGGTGGAGATCAGGTGGTGAGGTGAACAGTACAAGGATCTAATTTGCGTCTCACATCGAAAAGGAGATGTGGTAAGACTGGATCAAGTATGCCATATGAAGATGATGTCATGGGTTTAACCCTATAGATTTTAGAGAGGACAATACTGAAATGAATACTTTAGGACATTTAAAAAGGTTCAACCAACCCTCTTAAAAGAACTAGTTTTTTCACCATACACGTATTCAAACTCATGTGTTATACTCCTACTATACGGTTATACTAGTGGAATATTGACTGTTGAGCCTCCATAAAAGCTTATACATTCTGGCATCACCCATCTGTTAAGCCTCCAGTAAGATCCTACACAACCATTCGACCAAGGGGTGTTATGGACCTTTTTCCCTCACCAAGGTCATTATTTTAATTTGCACGTATTATCCTCTATAAATACAAGGTATTCTTAACTTTGAAAACTTTTCCATCTATAAAATACTAGATTATAGTCTAGAGAGAAAAAGATTCTCTTACCCACATAGACCCTTCTGACACTCGCACCGAAAAATCCCCACAGGGATCTAACCCTATCCTTGAGACCCTATCACAGGAGGAATCTGTAAACTCGACCTTAACTCAGTTTTAGTGTAACAACAATATGTATATAAGGTTTCAAGCTACTACCAATACTAGCTTCATCCATAACCCTTTGTGTGAGCCTGTGGTGGGCTAAGATGATACAAGAAGATACTATTCCGACTGTGAATTGGGCTTTAATACGATTTGACTCGATTCTAGATTTGACCCAAGTTGTTACATTACCACTTAATCATATGCTCTTTATGGCCAATAGACAATACAATATTACTAAAGCAAAAACTAAAGACTCATCGGATCATATGAAACCGATTTTTCTCCTTATGATAGGCAATAGTATAACAAAGTTACGAAGACATGAGCAAAAAAAGCACACCAAAAGTATGAAAAATGTACTAAATAAGGATATGTACAAGTTACTTACATTTCATAGTGCTCTACATAAGTCCTTGATTCTTTATATTCACTGTATGCATTCTTCTCCAAAACAACATCGGAAACGAAGAAAAATAAATCTTTGGATGGAGCATATACTAAACTATTTACCACATCGTTGATGCATCTAGGACCATTACCAAGATACAATTGGTTGCTCAAATGAGGAAGCCCATTAGCTCCAACATCTTCTGGCATCCTGAATATTGGTGATGATAAACATCTCCTGATAAGCTTCCAGTCTACAGTCATTGCATCCTCATATTCATGCCAAATGACAGGAAGCATAAGGTAAAATGTTCTAGAGCCTGAGTTACCATAATCATTTTCCCCCAAGGAAACAAATTCATTCCTGAACTCTGATCTATCAATGATGACCTTGAGGAACATTTCTTGAAACTTCTCTGCCAGAACTATCTGTGTAATTGAAGAGAGAATATTGAGAAGTTAAAAGAATATTAAATTTCTGATTGAACACCACATATTTTTCGTTTACCTCATCTTTGTCAAATTTAACAACTGTGGAAGGCACAAGCTCTGTCATTACAGATCTACCACGAGCCAAATAAAGATCTAATTTCATTCTCTCAGCCTCTCCAGGGAGAGGTAATTTTACAAATAGGCCAAATGGTTTATAATCCCTATCCACTGGATGAGGACTGAATTTTACAAAGTAAGAGCTAAACGGACAGAATTCGACGAGTTACTCCATGGTTCTTTAAGGGCAGCAGGAACAAGCATCTCATGAAGTTCTCTTCTTGAATCCTCGTCTGCAAGTAAATAAAATCATTACTATCACCATCTGCAGTCTAAAGAATAAAAATTAGTCAGCAAAGCTCATTAATTTGTTGCCATGCCCTAACCGTCAGAGCAGTCAGAATCCGAAAAGTACTGCATCGATTCCTCATTTTCATCCTCAAGTCCTGGCAAGAGATAGTTGGTCAAGGCACCCAACTGATGTAATTCTTTGCATGCTTGCAAACAGGCATCTTTTTTAGCTTCATCTTTGGAAGATTGAGGTGAACTGATAATTTGATGAATTGGTGCATTGGAGGGGAGAATTATTTGGCAGACAGTTCCTTCCGGAACATCGAAGCAAAAGAACTCTGGCTTGGGAATGAAATATCTGCACGAGGAGAGAAAAAATTGATATTTGGTAGCATCAAATTTTTTAATTCACCTTCTTAAATAAGAAGTCATACTTAAATAGAAAACTAGAGAACTAATCAGATTTTCATTAAATCGTACTCATCATGTGGAAGCTTTGAACAATAACAATGAAGTAATGAAATGCTACTTCCGGTACTGATGGTGGCACCCGTCAAATCTACTTTGTAAGTTTTTTCCTCAAGATCATTAAATGTTACGGAAGATGTTCTGCATTCAATTTCTTCATTCATTTTATCCTCTTCTTTTTTAAAGCTTTGTATCAAATTTAGCTCCTTCTGGTTGCCCCTGCAATATTTGAAAGATAAAACCTATTCTTTCCTTGGTGAACAAAATTTATGGATTTACACAAGTATATGCTTTAGCATTTAGGAAATACCTGTCCACCAGAAATGCATATTCTGACTGAGGCATGCGTGCACGACCTCTAGATTGTATAAAACTGGCAATAGTCTCTGGGAGATCAAATCTTATTACAAGGCAGCATGTTTGAATATCAAGTCCTTCCTCTCCAACTTTAGTTGCAACCAATAAATTTAGCTGCAGAAAAGGAATGAAGTCAATGCAGCTATTTTTTATTTTGGACAAGACAAGTTGGTAAATCTTTAACCTGTAAAGTCAATTAATTGCATTGTTAATCTTTCTTCTTTTTATTGATAAGTATTATTCACAAAGACGCCAAAAAGGGGAAATGCAGGCGTACCGTAAAACACATCCATAAAACAAACATCAAGCCAAATTAAAACATCAAGTTAAATTCATCCAAAAAGTCAATGAAGGGCATAATAGAAGAGGGATAGATCTCGTTCTGCCAGAAAAACAAGTACCTGCTTTTCACATTCGCAAAGTAACATTTATTCTTCTCACATTATGAATTTTCAGGACCTTTATTTATTAAGTTGTGAATCAGAAGACCTCATGTGACCATCTACACCAGACTACATTAGACAGGAATCCCAAAATAACTCATATGGATACAATAAAAAATCAATTGTGATAAAAACTGATTTTCTTAGTTAATGATATATCGTTTCCCCTCATCTTTGCATGTGTCATTAAAAGGTTCAATAAGAACACCGATTTGGGATGATATTGAGAATTCATCTATATTAGAAAGGCAAACTGAAAACACATTTATTACCACTGATGAAGCAGTTTTTAGATTTATCCAGTTTGCATAAAATTGTATACTTCATGGAGTTCAGTAATTACACAATAGGCATACATACAGAGGAGATAAGTGGCAGCAACTAATGAAAGTTACAAATCATATAGCCTAATACAAGCAGAACTTGCTATATAATTTTGGATAGCCTCAAAAGTGTGAATGACATCAAAATAAAATACAATATACTACGAGACTATGTAATTGGAGGTATTTTGAGATTTCACTAATTTACTGTGCTTTTCCTATTAAACGCACTGCAAGGTAAACTTAAAATTGCGTAGAAGGAACATAACCAAGGGGATCAAGCAATTATTCTACATTCACTTAGTGCAACAAAAACACCAAGATATCTCACAACAAAATTAATGTTTCTCTAGAGTTCATGGTCAATATCAGCCTCTTTGGTCCATGCCTCTGGTAAATGCATCTTATTATATAGAATCATCAAAACAGAAAAGTTTTTTATGAAGAAATAAAATGATCATCAAACTAGTTTTTTTTGGGTTGGGGGGTGGGGGGGGGGGGGGGTGGAGGACAGAAGGAAACAGAAAGCAAACAAATACTCTATTCATTTTGTATTAACAAAGACTGTCCCAACCACAGAAGAGGGATGCACGTAGCCTCACACAAGCACATTGGGCTAGCCAGGGACTCAAATATAAGAACTTGAGTCCATGTTTATTTACAGTATCTACGGTCTATAATATCTGTTAAATAGATCTTATATATATAGAAACTTAAGAAAGGAAACAAAAAGTATGACGAAGAATCACAAACATCAGCAAACAGGTGGAGGAAGGGAGAAGAAAAGAGGGAAAGAAAGTAAAATGAGTACATCTCATTTTGGCTATAAGAGTTGTTTCAACCACACAGGATGTACTCAAACCACCCACAAGCCATGCACAATGGAATATTCGCAAGAACACAAATTCACAAACTCGATGTATAATACACAATTTAGGCTTTGACACTAGGGCTACATGATGTGCTGATCCATGGAACATGTGAACCTTACCTCACCGGAGCGAAACTTCTCAAGCATAATGTTTGTTGTTTTCCGTGATACACACCTCAGTCCAGAGTGGACTCCTACAAGGAAATCACACTTCCAAGATGATAGAACTTTAAGGTTCCGAAGTATACACGACAAGGATCTCGCAGTTACAATTCTATTGACAAACACTATGCATTTCATGTTAGCTTGTAACCTGTGAAACAACATAAGAAAGATTTCAAATACTTAGATTTGGTAAACGAAATCAAAAGAGAGCCTACAAAGTTGCTAGACTATATTCTTACATATACTTCAATTATACCAAATGAGCTAAATCCAGTATATAAGGAAGAGTTTATATTTTTATATATATAACAACTTCACTCATCTAATATTAAGTTATGAGACATTAATATTTTCCGATTGTATACATCCTATAGTTGATTTCTAATTACATGCTCACTTAGAACTTTAGAAGGAACAACTAAAATAATTTTTTTTTTTTGAGAATTTATCAATAGTAGGGTAAACCTATTCAAAATAACATAATCTGAATCACAATTCCTAGCTTCGATGAAAAACCCTATGATTCCAACTAAGTTCCATCACCAAAGTACACAGGGTTTACATGTACTCCATTGTATTTGTAAAATTTTCTTTCTGGGATATCATACACAATTTTTGGAGAGTTATTTGTGTGCTTAGCATTGCCTGTATATTCTTTATTTTCCTTTTCTGCCTTAATAATTGATCTTTGTTTGGAAAATGTAGCACTAAATCATGTGTACTAACAAAGGGCACACTTCGAAACGAAATATTTGACTTAACTATACGAAAATTTCTATCAGAAATTTCATGAAAAGAATCAAAAAAAATATTTAAAAGACATAAGGGCTTTCTCAGGGATTCGACCTAAGATGTTAATACCTAACTGCCATTCAAACACTCCCACGCTCTGGCGTGAATGTATGGATTTCGAGGTTAATTCGCAAACTAAAATTTTCCAGAGTGGGCATTAGTCCTGAATTTGTCCAGCCCCCAACCACACACTTGATAAGTCAAACCAGTACCATCCATGCTAGATCATGTATTGCATCTCAATATAATGCAAAAATATATATATATATATATATATATAAAAACTAGTAGAACAGAGTACTTACCACTTACTAAGATTTTCTTAGATAAAAAGAGTACTTATTAAGAGGTTTACATATTTACATGCCCTATGTATTTGTACATGTGAGTATATTTATATCTCCCTATTTTTTATGATATATAAAGCATATTTATTTTAATTTAATGCAGGCACTCTAGTAACACTCTAACTCGTGTAGTTTCTGAGATCCCACACTTCTGCACACTTATCGCGCTCTAGTCCTAGAGTAACACTAGGCTGCGTACATAGCCCCATTAACTGCAGCAACGCTAAATATAACCCCTCATAAATGAAACTTAAGATTTTGATGGGTTTAATATAGCTAGATGACCCATATCAGGTAACTTGGTTTATAGCCTACTCAAATGACTACAAAACCAACTCAAGTAGAAGTAATTTGTTTTGTTTCTCAATAACAGATATACTTATACATAAGAGCATATTGAGTACATAACTAGTATACAAGCAGTCCTCCAACCTTGAAAGAGAAACAGGGAGAATGTGTACTTAACCATTCTTATCGGAATCAAAATTGATGAAAAGATTAACTCTAGAAAAGTTTAGACTTCACTAAAATTCCAATTAGACGCACTTTGAATTTGGGTTGCCAACATATACAAGTAGTAGAACTAAGTAGGTCCTAGTTTTGGTATGAAAATAAAAGATAAGGGTTTTAAAGGAAGAAGTGAGCTAGATAGGTATGAGAGTAGTGGGAGTGATACACTAGATAGAAATGGGACCTCAAAAGCTTTTGGGTGTCCAAGACCCAGGAAGAGATTAAGGCAAACCTATGGACGAAAGCAACGATGTCGCCAACTGGATTCCCTACTCGCCATGGTGATGGCAGGCAAAACGTGGATTTGATTGAAAGTCATTTGCACCAAACAGGATAGTTTATTATCCACAATGTATCATGTGGCTAACACCATATGAGATATATGTTCAAATTCAAAGAATTGAAGAAGATGCACATGACTAACATTGACGGGAATTCTCTAGAATGCTAACATGATCGCTATTCATTGAATTTGAACAAATATTTCATATGTTGGTTGGCACAAGGTCTTGATAAATACACAACATGTGTCCCCTGGTGGGGACCACATGAATCTTTCTTGTATCCTAGAAAGGCCTTCTTGTTGTTCTCAAGGAAGCCAAGCTGCAATGATGAAGCTCCATCCCTGATCCCTCTGGCCCCCAAATCATACAACTTTGGAGGTTCTAAGCCTAAGGTGGTTCATTTGACAATTTCATTGGAAAGAAAGTATTAGCTCGATAGATTCACAATGGTATGCCCCCTTCTTGAAAAAAGATTATACCTTCTCCGAAGAATATGGTATTCCTTGAAATACTTTACATAGAACATACAAAGAATCCTTCTATGCTTCATTAGTCTTCACTTAATAATTGATCATAAAGAATAAATCCCTCGAGGACTTTTTTTTGGGGGAATTTGGATCAATTTCTTTATATGTTTGGCGAAAACCTTAAGAGAGATTCCCTTCCACATTAATAGATTGGATTGAAAATGTAAAGACTCTTGAGGTTTTTTGTCTAGAATATTTATTCATAAAATTCCATAAACGACTAAAATCCATGGCGTGATGTTTTACTTCTATGTTTGCAATTGTAAAAGATTTAAGAAGTCAAAAGATAAAACCCCTTGGGCCAGATTTGGCATGCGGAAAATAGAATTTCATACTGGATATGAGATGCCTAGGAATACTAGAAATCAAATATTCCCATTCCAACATTTAGATCTTTTTGGGAAGGTTTATTAATTTTATTAACATTCTCATTTCAACGTTCAGTATACTCGTTGAACACGAATAAATCTTTTCAATTTTCTATACAAATTGCAATAGTAAAATTTTTGTTAATATAGTTGAAAGGCAGAAAATAGAAATTCGATAGATAATGAATACGCCTAATTAAGTTGACAGATATAAATTTTATAGTCAGAGTAGCTAAATATAAAACTTAAAGAGAGAAAATGAATAAAAAAATTGAGAGAAACGGAATAAGAGATAGAGAAATAAATTAAATTGCAAGGATAAAATGTGTCTTAAGAATTAAGAGAAAAGTAAATAAAAAAATTAGAGAAAGAAAATGTTGTAAAGGAAAAAAAAATAGAAAGAGAATAATAAGAGAGTAATAATTTATTAAATAAAATTTAGAGAGAGTAAAAATATTTACATAGACAACTAAATAAAATTGGTAGAGAGAGAGGAAATCTAAAATAGAAAGAGAAAGTGTAGAAAATGAAAATTTAGAATTTAGACAGAAAAATTAGGTTTGTATAAAAAATAAAAAGAAAAGTGAGAGCAAATGTATTTCAAAGTGAGAAGGAAAAGCATAATAGGAAGTTACTAAAAACAAGAGAGGGAAAAATTAGCATATAAAAAAATTTAGAGAGAGTAAATAAATAGAAAAATTTTATCCCTTTAAATAGAAACCACACCTTATGATGAGATTAATTATACAAAATGAATCCTATAAATCCTATGCCCAAACTCACGTTCCCATGTGCGATACAGAGCATTACGGTTTGTTAATATACAAAGATACTCTTACTATCTTTTTTTGTAAATAGAAAAATATTACATATAAAGCCAGAAAAAATCCCTTTAAATAGTGAGATTAATTATAGGAAAAACAAAAATTTAACTTCAAGTGACAACTCCGGCCAAAAAAAAAAAAATTTAACTAACTCTAAATTACCACAAAAAATCGAATTCTAAAAAAAATCAAGGGGAAAAAAATAGCTTTAATATCATATACACATTTTTACAAAATGAAAACCGACCCCCTTCCAAACACCTTTTATTTTTCCCTCCAAATTGACCGCATGATACAATGTAGTACTAACTCCCATTTCTTTGTCATATCTTTCCTTGTCATAGTGTGTCATAGCAAGAAGTCTTCAATTCTTCCATTATTTCGCCATAACCCAAAAAATCCCAAAAAAAAGCACCACAAATCTTTAGCCCAAGTACAATGAGGAGAAATGAAATCAACTAGAATCCTAAATATTGTCTTAAAATAGAATAGGCTTTTACTGATAGAAAGACAAATAAAGTAATTTAGAAAAGAAAAAAAATAAAACAATAGAAACAAGTTTTGGGAGATTTATAAAAGGGGAGATGCATTGAGCATACAGGTGAGGCACTATGTCACCTAGAAATTTTACTTTCTGGTTCTATCTTTATACTCTTTTTTCCTCTTTCACCCTTTAC
This sequence comes from Panax quinquefolius, assembly GCA_020205615.1. Lineage (NCBI taxonomy): Eukaryota > Viridiplantae > Streptophyta > Magnoliopsida > Apiales > Araliaceae > Panax > Panax quinquefolius. Next base: position 20,782,750 of record CM035161.1, read on the forward strand.
ATGTTTTCTTTCCAACTACTTTCTATGTGAAATTCTCTTTACAATTTTTTTGTCTTGTTAAATATACATAAGTATGTATAGTAGTTATGTATGTTCATTTCCTTCCAACCCCACTCACAAAATATGAACATCAGAGGTGTCTATTAGATCTCTTCTTTAACCTATTGCTTATAATGTTACCATGAGTGGCAACCATGCATTTAATTCTCTGATCAGGCACATGATATAACGAGTGCATCCTATAAAATAAAAGGTAAAGTTGTAACTGACGATGGATATAATTTCCATCATGAGGCATCATTGTGTAAACAGTTGTATAGAGATTCAACCACTATATGATCATAAATCAATTTAATTTAAAGGAATACCCTATTTCAATGGCAAGTAACTGTTGGCATATGTCATAGCTTTATGTTGTTATGATACTAAGTGAGAAAAATGATCAGCACTCATCTAAATAGGGAATTTTTCTTGGTTAAAGTAAAGTAAATAGTGTGTCTGCATACAATATTTCGGGTAATTTAATCACAGATTACAGTATACACTAAATTGTTATAGTAACAAGGACAATGAACAAACACCAAAATAACTAACCTAAAATTGGAAAGGATGTCAATAAGTTGCAAGAGCTTTCCTGAGAAAAACGGCTCTTGATTGACCTCCAAGCAGGTCAACTTAGCTTTGCTGCTATCTACATGAACACATAAGGACGATGTACGCCATAGTTTAGGGAAAAAAATGCCCAATTTTTAATAAATGGCATCACATTACATGGACCATTAAAAGGAAATTGAGTAGGTCCTTGCTGATTAGCAGCTTTATTTATTTACTCATAAAAAATAGTGAAATAACAGAACAGGCTTCTAATTGCTAGTTATGATCAGATGAATGGAAATAAGACCATATACAATGACCTAACTTTTAAAAGATGCTTTGTACCTTTCTTGCAAGCAGAAGCAAAGACAGTGGCAGCCTCAGCAAGATATCTAACACATAAAGAGTCATCATTGCTTTGTCCATCCATCTTCATTAATTCACTTCTCTCAAAGCGATCACCCTTTAAGAGTATGCGGGTAGCCTTTTACAAAAGAAAAAAGAAGTCGAAGTATTCCAGTCACCACTGATTGGAGCACATGCATTAACAATATATAAAGACTCAAACTGAAATCGCTATTAAAGGCAGCCTATAAACAATATACAGAAGGTTTAAGGAGAAACTTCCTTCAGAGAACCACTGTAACTTTTCTCTCTGTTTTTTCGCCCTACACTTCTAAGTAATCCAGCATAATTAGTAAATTACGAGTGATAATATGATGCCCCAAACAATATGATTGTGTCCGGATTAAAAAGAATTGTGAGGACAGGAATAGGAGGGAGAGATTCTTATTAGTTTGGAATGACTTTTTGACAAGGAAGGATTAGTCAACCCTATAAACTCTAACTTTGTTTCCATCCAACCAACAATGGGAGGATTGGTGAGGAGTGGGAAGGAAATGGGAAGGGTTTTAAATAAAATTTAACAATAACTAAAATAATCTTTCATTTTGAGGGAGATAAACAAGACTGACATGTACAGTAACTCACGTTGGATGGCACAGGTTGACGCCAAAAATATATCCACTTACATCCTTTATCATCTTAGTTTTTGTTTTTTTATCTTTCTTAACGCTTTTGCTAAGTTGCATCTTTATCTTTCTAACCCTGAGAGCCATGCAATAGATTTTCTTCCCTTAAGGGTTACAACATTTGTTTTATGTCCAAATCATCTATCTATCTATCCCATAATAAATAAACAACAATAGTCTTCATCACTTGCTAACTTTGCCTTGCAACATTTACTAGTGGAAGGTTCATTAGTTCTTTAACTTTGCGTTTTACTTAATCGCAATGTTATTATTAAGCAAGAGTGAGCACTATTGCCCACAAGTATAATAATGAAATAACAAAGATAATAACATGCGAGTAAATCAAAGACATCCGGATAAAAGCTCAACTTTTGAATCAAGAATGAATAACAAGAATCAAAAGAATTACGAGGGTCATAAGACTTGAACTATGTCCTAGGTTATCAAGGGTTATACTTGAAACCTTTAATACCATAAGACTATGGACCTTTCTACTCGCATTTAGGGGATCACCCTTAGTACCATCACGCAATAATATCTTAACGCTAACGATAAGTAAATCCTTTGCAGCAGGGTTGTTCATCTCGGTTTGACATTCGAGTCCGCACTAAAGGAAGTTTGGTTTGATAATTTATCAAGGATTCTCAAATTTAGAACGCTTCATCAACTATGGACTAGTCGAATCAATAAGGGTTCGCTAGTCTAATAAGGTTCAATAATAATGATATTCAAATTGAATAATAATCTCAGGAAGTATACAATAGGACAATTATTGTATAACTGAATCATGCTTTGAAAAGATAATCAATCTTTAATATAACATTTGAACTTGAATAATAGTAATGAAAATTTACTCGAGGTAAATAATAAACTTGAACAATAATGACAAGTAGGGTTAGAAACTTGCCTCGTGCGTGCGTGAGCTAACGATTACTACTTCCGCTTCACCACAAATCCTACACACATACCATATGTATTCACGACATTCATTAGTTACATTTTCACTTAATTATTTAATATAAACTCCACTTTATTTAACAAATCATTACCCTTCTAATTTAATTACTTAATTAAATTAGAATATTTTCATTCTCTTACTATTATTACACTCGAATAAATTATTTCATAATAATTTTCATCGAATATTTATTTTATTCCATAAATATCTCAATTAAAATATTTACTTTATTTTATAAATATTTTAATAATAATTTTCATCGAATATTTATTTTATTCCATAAATATCTCAATTAAAATATTTACTTTATTTTATAAATATTTTAATAATAATTTTCATCGAATATTTATTTATTCCATAAATATCTCAATTAAAATATTTAATTTATTTTATAAATATTTTAATAATAATTTTCATCGAATATTTATTTTATTCCATAAATATCTCAATTAAAATATTTATTTTATAAATATTTTAATAATAATTTTCATCAAATATTTATTTTATTCCATAAATATCTCAATTAAAATATTTAATTTATTTTATAAATATTTTAATAATAATTTTCATCAAATATTTATTTTATTCCATAAATATCTCAATTAAAATATTTAATTTATTTTATAAATATTTTAATAATAATTCTCATCAAATATTTTTTTTTTAATTTTTTTTTATTATTATTTTTTTTAACCGTCGGTATGGTAATTTAGTTTAGTAACGCTGGCCAGGAAGGGGTTACCTGTGCTCATTTTCTCGCGTTTTACTGATTAGCTTCTAGCGATTCATTAACATAACAAGGCCAAATTAGGCCAAAAATCAATCACAGGTAAAATTATACATGAATATGGCCATAAGACTGAGACATGGAAAACATTGTGGGCATTCTCTAGAGATGGAAGTAAGGCTACCTCATAAGCATTTCTCCACCCTTCTCAGAACTTCAAAGGGTCCGGATGAATCTTGGGCTCAATTTTCCCTTCTTTCCGAATCTGATCTTTCCTTTCCAGGAGAGACCTTTAAGAACACATAACTACCGGTTCGAACTCAACATTCTTACGGTTGTGGAGCGGCGTATTTCTTCCGTCTTTCCATCTTGAAATTCTTTGTCGATCTTGCTCGAATCACCTTGACTATGTCCTGCATTGTTTGTTGTACCCGATTAGGGCTAGTAGTTGTCTTCGCCAACTTCATCCCAATATAGTGGAGTTCTCGCACTTTCTGCCGTATAACGCTTCACGGGTGGCATTCCAATACTAGCGTGGTAACTGTTGTTGTAATCGAACTCTACTAATGGTAGGTGATCATCCCAATTTCCTTTAAAGTCCATCACACGTGCTCTTAGCATATCTTCTAATGTCTCAATCGTTCTCTCACTCACTCATCCATTCGTTTGAGGGTGGTAAGTCAGACTTTCATTCACAATTGCGTACCCACGCATTCCTCAAGACGTTTCGAGAAATTTGATGTGAAGCGCGGATCCCTATCTCAAACAATTGATCACCGGAACTCCGTGCCTCGAAACAATCTCTTTTCGTAAAGCCTCGCTTGGTGATCTAAGTTGAATCTTATTTTGATCGGAAGGAAGTGTGCGATTTCGTCATTCGGTAACGATAACCCATATCTGTCGTAGCCTTTCTCCGAGTCGTCTTGAAGGCCAACCACGAAGTCCATTGTAATATGTTCCCATTTCCACTCTAGGATCTCTAACTATTGTAGCAATCCACTCGGTCTCTCGATGTTCCGCTTTCACTTTCTCGACAGGTCGACACTTGGCAACACATTCTCGCAACATCACGCTTCAAATTCGGCCACCGTAAATGTTGTCTTCAAGATCTTGGTACATCTTGGTACTACCAGGGGTGAATCGAATATCGTGAACTATGAGCCTCGCTTAAAATATCTTCCTTAATCTCGAATCAAGCGGTACCCAAATTCTATTATCAAATCTCAAGATTCCTTCCTTATCCATCTTAAATCTTGGTTCGGTTCCTTCGGATATCTTCTTTGTCACATTTTTACATTCTTCGTCCTGAAGCTGAGCCTCCTTAACTTTATCCAGTAGGGTTATACCAGATTACATCTGAAATATTTTCTCTTCAATCCCCATAGGATACTTCACTTCCAATTCCAACTTCTCCATTAATGAAATTAACTCCTCCTGTACGGTTAACAACATCAGTTTCTCCAGGCCCTTTCTACTTAAGGCGCCTACCACCACATTTCCTTACCCGATGGTATAGAATCTCACAATCGTAGTCCTTAATTAACTCCAACCACCTTCTTTGGCGCATATTTAAGTCTTTTCGTGTAAAAATATATTTTGAGACTCTTGTGGTCTCAGATATTTTTCACTTCTCCCCATGTAGATAGTGCCTCCAGTTTTCAAAGCAAAAACTATCGCAGCTAACTCCAAGTCATGGGTCTGATACCCTTCTCATAATCTTTCAATTCTTGCGACGCCAGACGCAAGATGACTCGCCATTTTTGTATGAAAGCACACGTACCAATTCCTTTGTGCGACGCATCACTATATACCACAAAATTTCCGTCATCCTAAGAGATAACACAAGGGCTGAACTTAACCTCTTCTTTAATTCTTGAAAACTTTCCTCACACTTCTCCGTCCAAACAAATTTCATCGATTTTCTAATCAGATTCGTCAACGGGGTTGCGATCTTGGAAAAATCCTGAATGAATCTTCTGTAATAACCTGCCAATCCAAGAAAACTTCTTACTTCCGACGGCGTCTTCGGCTGATCCCAGTTAATCATAGCTTCGACTTTGGAGGGATCCACCGAAATTCCGTCCCTATCGATCACATGTCCAAGAAATTGTACTCTTTCAATCCGAAATTCACATTTCAAAATTTAGCGTCATAACTTCTCTCTTCTCAACGTCTCTAATGTCACCCTCAAATGTTCTTCATGTTCTTCCTTGGTTTTCGAATATACCAAAATGTCATCTATAAATACCACTACTGAATTTGTCCAAAAACTATTGAACACTCCATTCATTAAGCCCATAAATGTCGCAGGAGCATTTTTTAGACCAAATGACATTACAAGAAATTCAGAGTGACCGTATCGGGTTCTCGAATCGTCTTCGGTATATCTTACGGTCTCACCTTCATTGATGATAACCACTCCTCAAATCTATCTTTGAAAAGTATCTCGCTCCTTTAAGCGATCGAACAAGTCGTCGATTTGCGGTAATGGATATCTATTCTTGATCGCGACCTTATTCGCCTTCTATATAGCCGATCTGAGCCGCATTGTCCCATCTTTCTTCTTTACGAATAAAACCGCGCGCTCCCCACTTGATACGCTTGGTTAGATATACTTCTTGTCTAGTAATTCTTGTAGTTGAACCATCGACTCTTTCATCTCTACCTGGTGCCATTCGGTATGGTGCCTTCGATATTGGAACCGTTCTCGGAGCCAAATCGATCACGAATTCAACCGCTTCTATCCGTGGAAGTCCCGCAAATCATCCTAAATACGTCTGCGAAATCCCTCACTCTCGGTATCTCCTCTATTTTCGGATTTTCTTTACGAATATCGACTATATAAGCTAGATATCCTACACGACCTTTCTTAACAACTTCGCTCGTGCATCATCGCCGACAACTCGCTTGTTTCAGCGATTTACTACCATAAAACACAACCTTTGGCGGAATTCATAAGGTTAATACGCTTCTTCCGCAATCAATTACCGCCCCATAATTGGATAACCAATCCATACCCAAGATAATATCGAATTCTCCAAGTCGAATAGGGAGAAGATCTACGTTCATAATGTTACCCTTAATATCCACTCTACGCTTCTTGTGCACGTTCTTAATGTGAATAATTTCTCTATTCGCAATTTCTATGTTCACGTGGTATTCTAACTCATCCTTAGTAATTCTAAGTTCTTGCAAAGTCATCGGATATAAATGAACAAGTAGCACCCGAATCAAATAATACATAAGCATTAACTTTATTGATCGGAATGATACCGACACCACATCGCGAGATCGCACCGCATCCTGAATCGCTGTGTTGAATGTTCCGGCGATTCCGGTTTATTAGTTGCTGATTAGTCTGTGATAGTCGAGTGCTTCCACCGTTGTTTCCTCTATTCCTCCTGATCCTATTCCTCCAGATCCCTTCTTAGGACAATCCTCGCAGATGATCCTTTGAGCCACAAGTGAAGCGGGCACCCTTCTTTGGTTTAGAACGGTTTAGGTGCTTTATGTGGCCTTCCCGACCACAATTGTAGCATACTGCGTTTTCCCTTCATGCAAACTCCCGGATGAGCTTTTCCGCAGTTGAGCACGCTTCAATCTTCTTCTTTTGCCTCCTTGTCGACTTCCAATGATGACGAGTTATCGGACCACTTTCTCTTCGATTATTATTACCTCCCACGCTACTTCCACCAATCTTGTTAATTCCTTCATTTTCACTCTTTTTCTTCTTGATCCTCGATTATATTTAGATACCGCGATCGCTTCCACCTTCAAAGTATATGCCTTCTTCTAACACTCCAAAGAAAAGTGTTCAACTGAAACATCGACACCTTCTTGCTATACAACCGTGGCTTCATCCACCTCGTCAAACGCTCTTGCCTTTCTCTCGTCACAAGATGCACTTGATATGTGGCGAACCTAGCAAATTCGTTGAACCTTGCGCATAATCTGCTACTTTACATATTCCCCTGCTTCAACTCCAAAACCGAACTTCCATTTGGTTTTGCGAACTAGTCGGAAAAATACATCTCGAAAAACATCTCCTTAAATCTCTCCTGTTTATTACATCTTCTCCTCCCCGTATTTTGTTTGCTTCGCCACCAATAAATCGGCTTCGGACTTCAGCATAGAATGTTGCGTATCTGCGGTCTTCGGTCTTCCCTTACTCGCGACGCCAAACACCTTCTCCATCTCCATAACCCATGTTTGAGCTTCGATTGGGTTCATAGAACCTTTAAACTCTGGCGGTCCCACCGCCTTGAAATCCTTGAACGTGGTGTTTGGTGGGGCTTGTGGTTGATTGTTAATTGCTCCAACAAGAATTCACCAACCGCCGAATCTGAGCAAGGGTCGACATTGGTGGTGTTGTTGTTGTTATTATTCGTCACCGCTTCATGGGCTGGTCGACGATTTAGTCGTCTTCTTGGCGGCATTTTTCTATTAAATAAACGCTTTATTAGAACTTTATTTATTTCTCTAAATAGTTAAGGCATTACTCAACAATTTAACATATCACTTAACACATCATCTCAAACAACTTGATATATTTGCATTCAAATCAAAGTTTTAACATTAAACAATAGCATAACTGCTATTTACATCAACTATCCTGGAATAAAGAATCCACAGGATTTAAAACATTCAAATATTCTTTCGTTCATAAACACGTCAAAATTTACATATAAAAACTAATTAAGTCTTTCACATAATTAAACAAATTCTATCACCGTTATCATCGGTATTTGGATAGCCTTTGCTTACGTTCCTCCTCCACGACAAGCGGCACATCATTCTACGATCTAAAGATATATGATGGTAGATCCTCAAACCGGATTGGATACTTCCTAACTCGATCTTGGACCACATTCATCAGATTTTGTAGTGTAGAGTATGTCTCCTCAAGTTTAGCCTTCTTCGCATGGCGATCATCTTCTCGCTTGACGATTAGACGGCGTGACTCTCGTACCCGACCTCCTCCTCTGCATGGCAAGCCTCTCTAGAGGTCTCCTTCAGATCCTTCTTTAACTTCTATTTCTGCGGACTTATCCTCGGTCCCGACCCTTCGTGAACCAGATCCCACTCCACGCTTCCTAAACGTGTGTGAAGAGTCACAATCTCTCTATCCTTCCGCTTCAATAGTAATCATTGACTAACCACCGCTTCGATCAAATCCGAACAAGATCCTGCAACTCCCACGTTACGATCATAGAGTCGCCATACATCTTCACTGCATCAATGGAGTTCGGTGAGAACTCCTCTTCTTCTCTCTTCTTCTTCCTCTTCCTCGGGATCCTCCTCTGGATCGGTCTCCGCCACGTGCTCGACCAACGACACAAAGATCATCTGAGATGACTCTCTCTGTCATGTTGCTTCCCTGACGGACATGAATGGCTCCTCCTCTATAGATAATCGGGGTTCTTCCTCCCCGACTTGACTAGCTTCTCCAACATTCGACATTTTGACAACAAAATTTTAAGTTTTAGTTACTAAGTCGTATCATCTAACGCATACTTTAACACATAAACACATAAGATCTTTTATTATCTTCAATGAATTAAATAAATTCATTTCTTATAACTCGATAAGAGTTTTCCATCACTATCTTCTTCTATAAGGCTACTACCTAAGGTTGTTCCCCACCTAAGATTCATAACTGCAGACTCGATATACTAACTTGTGACACCCCCAACCGGGTACTTTCAATTCCACGGGATTTGGTGTTCATCAGATAAATATCATCTATCTATCTACCCATAATAAATGCAAGCCATGCGATAGATAGAATAAAAATCTTCCCCTAAGGGTTCTGACATCCTAATAATAATAATACAATCCCAAAGTTAAACTAACCTTAAACATATATGCTGGAATCATAAACAAATAAGTCTTAACAACATCATTAAATCAAGTCTTAAACAAAATACATCATCAAAATAAACAACAAGTCTTCATCACTTGCTAACTTTGCCCTCGCCTTTACTAGTGGAAGGTTCATCAGCTCTT